>UZAN01051936.1:6559-18263 GCA_900618425.1 Echinostoma caproni | reverse complement strand
CCTACTTTACATCATTAGGTAACCAACGGGTAGTTTCACTCTAGACCAACGTACGGCAAAAAACAGGAGCCCTTGTGGTCATAGTTATAACATCTGGTTTGTGGTTTCCCCACAGACACGACCACAAAGCGGTGTCTCCAAAAGTCGTTACCTCGGCTGTCTGGTCGAAGTTGCTTATCACCACCCTTCTAGGGGGAGGCTGATGTGGCGGTTCTTCAATCGACAGTTTCACAACGGCAGTTTTCTTCTCTTGCCTCTTGTTCTTCTCCAAGTTTCCTCATAGATGCATTCAAGTTGGTCGTGATCATCAAATCACGTACCAGAAGCACTTTTACCCTACACTGGTGATTAGCAACGGGACGGGTTCAGTTTCTAACCAGTTATGCGTAATTGAGGATTATCAGGACATGGTTACATAACCGTGGCATACTTATCAGAACTATCAAGGTTCAGATATCAAGTAGTGATTTAGCTTCTCGATCAGGCAGCTAAACTATCTCTATGTTTTTCCTTCTTACTTAAGGACCCTTCTCCACCGGATACAACCGTCGAGATTTAGCATTTATCACCATTATTTGGCGATAGCTATCTTCCAGGGAAAGTTTCTCAATTAGATATAGCAACTTGGACATTTCCAGGATTAAGTTTTGTTTTAACTATCATCGTGCTTTTGATGAGCTCAAAAAGACCGCACCGACACAATTCCCCACGGTGAGCTCTGCATTGCACGCTTTCGTTGCATTAATCAGATCTACTTTCAGGATTCCGCTGCCGTTGCTTAAATAACAGCCTAGGCCTAGCCAAACTCACTTCCAACCTTTCGGAAGATTCAGAATATATCTTATCTACAAACGCAATGCTTGGTTCTGTTTCCTTTTTGGACGAATTTCCAAAACGAACGTAATAAACATTAGTGACAGGTTCTGACGAACATCGGAAACCATCCAGTTGCTAAATGGTCATTGGCAGCTCTCGGGTAATAGCCATTGGCTATCTCTAAGGGTGGTAGCTGGTCAGTAGTTCTGGTTACCTCCTGCGTTAATTGATTAACCTGACAGCAACGCATACTTCTTCCGTGTGAGAAGTCCGGATTTCGAAGCACGGGCAAGTTGATTGATATGCATCATTGGTGAGCTCTAACAAAATCGAAACTCAATTAGAATGCTTCCTCGTTGTCCGACCGATTGACGGAATTGATGATTTTTTGTTCAGATGAAGTTAAAAGTCGGATGATCGGCTCACATCAAACGCAAACACAAGCATGTACTTATCCGATCGTGCGTTATTTTACCCCATCAATTTTCGGACAGAGGTGATACTGATGCACTCACTATTCCTGCAAAGTAATTACTACTCTATGATCAATAAGACATGAGACTAATACGAACTGTTACAATATAATCAACCAAAATAAAACCTGTTTTACTACAGTCACTCACATCACCCTTTCGGGTCAAATTCGAATAGCCTGGACAAAACGGTGAAACAAGAGGATCAGTTCTCCACGCAAGTGTGATGCTCGTTTTCTGACTCCAAATACTGCGCGGGCTTGTATCGACCATTTATCAGATCAGGAGAAAAACTGCCCGTACGGATCTGTGACTAGCACATAACGAAATGGATCAGTTGATGCTGAAAAATGCAATACTAGCTGCTGGTTGCCATCGCAGTCACAGAATTTTATGTTTTTATCCGCTTGTAAGGTCACCATTCTCATCAGTATGCACCAGAAATCCGTTTGCTTTCTCTACAGTCAGCTAGCCTGGCACGATCAAGCTCTGGTTATCCGACTAAACTGCGCTCGAAAAATTTGCCTTATTCACAACAGTAAAATGCCCCTGAGTTCTTCAGGAGTAAATGGACTAAAACAGAGAAAAACAGTTATCCAAGCTACCAGATGATGAGAGAGACTTTGTAATCCATTCGTGGTAGAATTCGAACATCCTAAATATTTGTACAGCCTACGTTCAATCAGGCAGGTTACGAAATAACTCCTACGAGGGCTGAGCAAAACGCGTTTCCGGATACACAGTGTACACGAGTACGAGGTGCAGATAACCGCGAAAGGAAAACATGAACCGTAATCTGCTCTGAATATTCTTCAGTGATTGAAACTCACAGCCGAGCACAACTCACAAGTCATACGAGGGTCGTTATACTCTAACACTAAGAGAGGAACTCAGTCGATGTCACAGCAGGGCGATGATATTCTACGACTACAAATGTGGTTTAAAGTAGCAGCAGCAGCAGCCGCAGAGTGTTGATCGTTTGCGAGCTGCCTTTGGTGATGACGTGTCTTCAAGAAGCACTGTGTTCCGAATGTCAAGCTCATGATGCGTGGAATCTGACACGAGTGACCAATAGCCGCAGTGAAGGCCTTCATTGAACTGGTCGAAGGATTACCCGCTTCGGTATGGTTGAATTGTTTCACCGAATAGTTTGAGCAGAAGGAACTGTGCACGAACGCTGGTGGAGAACACCTCGAGAAAACTAAAACATTTTGTGCATCCAAACAAACGTTTTGCTCAGCCTTCTTACCTATTAATCCCACTTTCTAGCAGTCAACACGATCAACGGATTGTGCACACACAATGTTCAAGTTATTTACAATTCCTCCTTCTCCTATCTATGTTTCCCTATCCAAATGATGTCAATTCGGTACGAGCAGCAGGAGTAACCTCTGGGTACACGTGGACCAAAAGGTCAATGTTCATGTAAAACACCAATGACTAACCTGTGCACGATAAACGTGATACATGGTCACTTTATTCGTCATTCTTTCTTAGGATACATACGAAACCCCCCTGTCATAAATCGTGGGTTAGTTGTGAGTTCTATCCACACACACACACACACACACACACACACACACACACACACACACACACNNNCTTTTTGTACGTACACCAATCTAAGTGGTTTCGTTAAGCAAGCGACTTGAGATGACTGATACCCAATCTGTTCGATCACACTAAATAGCAACACCAACCCAGCTACTTTAATCGTAAATGTGATGTGGCACTGTGAAGAAGAATTACCACAAACACAACCCCAGCAAGAGAACGCACAGAGATCATATATATGACTCAACTTAGCACTGATAGCAAAGCATAGTGGCTAGAAAAACAAACTGAACAGAGACACCGTACGCACTAGATACGAAAATCGACTCCGATGATGAAGTCAGTCCGTATAACACTGTGGACGTGAATCACTTTACAGTCACGATAACCCCTTATGATCACAGCATAGCATTGCAAGCAAATAAAGCAAAGACAATATGATGGCTGATCACCCTTCTCTTGCTCCTACACGACCAAGCGTCTCAAATGGCCTATGCTTAAGAAGACTTACTCACTCTTATGGTGGAGGGGTTTTCCCACACCAAAGTGAGAGAACGAAAAACCAAAAACCGGGGCTACAATCGGGTCGGTGAACCAGTGCTAGGTCACTTAGTTAGATTAGTTAGAAACGCTGACTCCAAAATAACCAAGAAGAGATGTAAGAATCAAACACTCATTTTTCTGGTTGTGGCAGTGGCCATCGGTTCAATTGGACAACGAGGCGTATTGAGCACCTTGGACTTTGACCCCGTCCAGAAGGCGTATGATCCGATGAACTGGACACCGGCTCCAAATAGATTGTGGTTTTTACACACCGCCACACTAGGATACGTGTCAGGCTTTGGCTAGCCGAAGTCACCGGGAGTGAATTTATCAATACAAAAAATTGCTGCATTTTCAACATCTATAATCTGGTTATCCAAAATGATTTATGATTATGATCACATGGATTGGTCCCCATACGAGATTTTCAGATGGTCATCAACCGATAACGATTCCACAGGTAGTGAATTAGAACAATTAAAAATGTAAAAACAGTCATATTGTACAAAATGTGTACTTATATATCGGTAGAGGGGAAGTCAAGGGAATACATTAAGACAACGGTGTATTTGACCTGACAATCATGAACCAATCTGATTGATTGCAGGTGCTGACTGTTGCCTGCGGTTTAAGTGCGTACGTTCTGTCAACCTGTGCATCGTGAATTCGCTCGTTCCGCAGATGTTATCAATTGATATTTATTCAAATCTATCAACCTCATGCGTTTGTCCATGCCAATACTGCCGGCCGACATGGGCCCGATCCTGATTGGCCGTTAGTTCTGTTGCTGCCTTGTTGAACCTACGCTTAGCACGATTGATTGTGCCATAATAAACCTATCCTACCTTGTGTATGATTGTTCTACTTTGCTAGCGGGCTACTCTCCGAAACTACAAAGTTTTAAATACAAACGTAACACTGACTAATAAACTGAGTTCAGTTACCCTTTTTTTGACTGGTTATGGTTCCAGAATAAAACAGTTTTCAGATAGTGCGTCGACTCTCAAATATCGATTGTCAACCGATCACAAGACGTTGGGCAGGTTTTCTGACACAATGTTGAAGGGATCACACAGGTATTGGTGCAACGGAAAAAATGAACCAGATATAAATGTGTTCTACTTCTACCAATACATTAACCATCATTTAATTTCCTAGGCATTATAGACTGTTACAGGTGCGACTATTTCGATGTTCATTAATTGTAATTCTACGACAGTTCCGATTGGCAGAAGTCACAAAACGCTAGAGATCGGAAGTGCATTTGCAGATCACACTTCACCCCATCGTCATTCTGCGGAAATGTCACCTCAGCACAAACTCCATACTTACCCTTCACTCAAATGAGCGATAAGAGACGAGGTCAAGCCAATCGAACCTTTCGCGGTTTCTTCACATTTCTGCAATGTGAATCACCTGCGGATGTAGGAGACCTTACCGATTGCACACCACAGGATCATCTAAAAGGACACGAGAGTGCCCCTAATCTTGGTCTTAGAATTCATCAATTTTAGCTGTATTTAAATTTCACACCTTATTGAGGTTCGTGAGTTATGATTGTGAAGCGAAAATTACGGATTTAAAGGTGATGAGGTAGCATAAACCCCCTATGTTAACAATGGTTAAAATAGATGCGAAATATGGGTGTCTTAAACTGCATTTATTACATATAACAGCATTATAACCCCTCTACACTCTAATTACAAAACAACACCGGATTTTTGTGGCAGTTCTCCTTCAAGCCTGATTCGTGCACCCGGATAGCATGGCCGGGGTCAATCAGACGGACCGTGATTGCCTTCATCTCGGTTCTGTATCTTCTCGGGTTGCGAAATCAATCAAAACTGGAGGGCTTTAAAAACACAAAACAATAGTTGCAGAAAAGAACTGCGAACAAGAGGCAAAAAGAGCCTACTGGACAGTTGGCTTGATTGTCAGCTTCTCTCTGAGGTGGAGATCATGTCACTCTCAGATGAACTTAATCTGTACGTAAGAATGTTATTTCCCGTTTGATAGACGAGACTGAACGAATTATTTGTTTGCCGTAAATAGGTAGATTCGGATTTCCACTGTATGGATAAAAGAGTTGTGTGTGTAAGTCAATCTCAGCTGGTTTCGTTCGCTAAGCACACTTTGTTTGCTCGGTCCCTGAAGCAGCATATTTTTTACTACATTCATAAGTCACACGGACAAAATCTTCAGTAATGAATGAATTATTCCATCCTCGGTGTCCGGTGGTTCTATTGCTTGATCTAGGCAGTGTAATTAGCATACGCCGAAGATTGCCCTGTCTGTCTCTTTGTCTATTCGTATGATCCACCTCGAATCTGAGTTTATTTTTTCTCTTGCATGAGCTTTATTGATCGCGTTCGATAGAGAGAAGCGGTATTTTTACTGACTTCATAAACACAACTGGTGTCATCCAGAATTCGTTTTAAACTTTGGGAGTGTTTCATTGCCTAACTGGATCATGAAAATATCCGCTAAAAGAAAGAGGGTCAGTGATGATTTCTGCCTGCTGAGAAAGATCAGAAAGCAATTTCCCCAATTGGTACCAAATGGGATCAACCATTTCATCGTTCGTTTATACATAACCATTTATAAATGCTTTGCCTCAATCTATCCCGTTTCATATTCCATCGATTATGTCGGCATCTGAATACTGGCAGGACAAGTGTATCTCATTAGATATGCCGAATCAGCTAGAGCCGGTCGGCTAATCACAGACAGTACAAGAACATGGAACAATACAGTGTTCCGTGACTGGGTCAGTTATTCATGCAATATTGCGCGGGTGCTTGTAAGTTGTTCTTTTTTATTCACCCATTCGTTCGGTTTCCAGCAAAATCACAGCTAGTTTTACAGAGAAGTACACCAGGTAAGCTGCACGCGGCGCTTAGCCAAAAAATAACGATTGATTCAACCCTATCTGAACGGATTTTCTTTCAATCAAATACCGCAGCGAAAACATTTTCCCATTTACAAATGGCAGACTCACACATTACTTGGTCTGTTGTTCCGTTTTAGGGACTCAGAGAAAATATGTCTCTTATGCTGGTTCGACCCTTTATATCCCGGCGGTCTGACCTTTACTGCTTCATGAATAACAGTTGTCTAGGGTGTGTAAACCTGGAGCTCAATCATGTGACTTTTAGAAGCAAATAAAATCCATTTTGATGCTGATAAATTGATTAGGACTGACCATCCGTCAGACCTCATCTTGACGCACATTCCTCAGCTCTTCCAATCAACCATACACTCGGAAGCACTAGAATCGAGTTTCGCTCTTATTGCATATCCATCGTCCCGACCGGAATTTGAACTCTGCACCCATCACATGGAAGGCGTGTGTGTTACCACTATGCCAGGGTTGAACTGAATTGCCGATTCATGTTTGTTCAGACGTCGTCTTCAGAGATAGTCGGTCAGTTCAATTTGGTCCGACAGAAAAGAAGGGAGACCCAGATGACAATCTGTCAACTCCAATCGAAAGCCTTCTTCCAGGTCAGGTCTTCCATGCAGTTTACGGGCTAACTGGCCGCAAACCTACTAGGCTGAATTTATAATTCCCATTTAACTCACAATTATTTGTGAATAGTGTTGTGGGATAATTGGTACTGTATATGCACTACTGATTAGCGCTAATAAGAGAGAAACTAGATTCTAGTGCTTCCGAGTGTATGGTTGATTGGAAGACCTTAGGAATGTGCCTGAAGGTGGTCAGTCCTAGTTAACTAATCAGTATCTATTATCCCACAACACTACTCACGAGTAGTTGTTAGTTAAATGCGAAAAATTCATTTTAGTTTATCGCTTGTGTTTCAACTACTTCACTAAACAGCTCCACTAGTCTGAGATCCTGGAAAATACCCGGGGATTGCATCAAGAAGTCGATTTGGCAAACAAGCTCGTTTTCGGTGCCTCATTTACTAACCAAATACAGGACTCTTTTATAGGTCACAAAATCACATAATTCCAGGAAATAGAATAAGGGTAAATAATGTTTGTTTGTATGCGTGTATGGATACTATGGATAATATAGTAAGCGGTGTATGAGAGTTCAAATCATTCTGCAAATATCATTTGTACTGTCGAATGAATCAAATGCGTATGCGATTTGACACTCGTCCAGTGTCCTACTGGCCACAGGATCCACACGAGCTCGAAAAGAAGATATCTTCTGAGATACAGCATCTACTAGCAGGAAACATTGCTAATGAGGGACCGCACTGTCCTGTGAAAAAGATACGTCGATGATGCGTTGATAATCACCCAAAGCACTAGGGAGATTTAGGAACTGTTAGCTAAATTGAATTTACTTCACAAGGACATACAATTCATTATGGAAACCGAGAAAAACAACACTCCCATTTCTGGATATTGCTATTAGTCGAAGACCGGACGGGACTATTTCGAGGTCTGTGCATCGAAAATCCACCTGAACCGATCAGGATATGCACTTTGGAAATTTTACTCCAATCCAGTACAAAAGAGGCCCCGTGGGTACACTGTTTGACCGAGATAGGAGGCTGTGCACTTCAGATAATGTGGAATGTTAGTTAATCTGGCTCATGGAAGTTCTGAAGCTCAATGACTACCCAGCAAAGTTCATACAATTGTACAGCAAAAAAGCCGAGCCCAGACCCTCGGAGATGATAGCACCAAAATGCGACGTCACCATTTAACTCCCTTTCAAAGGTGATGATGTACGATAGCTCATACGAAGACGGCTGGGGGCGAATGTAGCTCGCACGTATTTTGTTGCAAATCCGGTCGTTCGCTTCTCAACAATCCAAATTCCGAAGCTCCTGGTGAAATCACCGCTCCCTCTTTCCGCCAAATCCCATGTAATCTATCAATTTCAANNNCGAACGCTAGCGGGCGAGATTGAACGCTACACAAACAACCAGGCCATCAAGCCAGTCTCACAGGGCACCTGCATCATCAATTGCTCGCCATCTGCTGCAGACTGGCCACCAAGCTGATCGTGGGATTTCGTTTCGGATTGTTTACACAACCCCGAATGGAGGGCTGCTAAGATTTGCAGAGGCCATAGCAATCAAGCGCCGAAAGCCCCTACCATGTCAGCAGAACGAGGTCTACATCATAACCACTTTTTGATCGTGATTCAAATCTAACCATTATCTGTTTGCCTCTTTCCCTTTTTTCACAGACAGTCGGAGAACTCTTACTATCGTCGGGAAACTTGTTCTTTTGTATTTCCATTCACAGGTTTAACCCTCCGTTAACATGGACATTGATGGGATTGTATATTCCACATTCATCGTCAATCTGTTGAAGGTCTTTGAATATTAGCCAACCTTTCACCAGTTGGTACACATTTGTATTACGTTTTGATTGTTAACCGTATTCATTGGTGCCCTTTTGGTAGATTACACTCCAACCAGGTTGCTAACCCAGTAGATATCCGCCTAGATGTGAAGACGGAATTGCATCCCTCTATCTCTGTCTCTCGATTGGAATACTACAGCAAATAGTCCGCTACAAGGGAGGAGCCTTCGCATTTCTTACCCAGATCACGCGTATCTTAGTGGTAGCCACTTAGTTCACTACCCCAAGTCATCGGTCTTGGTGAACTCGTTTTCACCAGCAAACTGAACATGTCCTCGTCACGATGAGATCAGCCTCTGAAAGCCTCAGTATGGTCGGTGGGTGGGATATCTCGGGTTTTGGCTGATCGCCGTTCCTTTGCTCATCACGAAATGCTCCCGTACGACCAAGCCTCTGCCGAGGAAGCCCTGTTCATTGTCTTCTCGTGGGGCGGAGTTGTTTTCTCACCAAAATGACAGGATTAAAATCCCATATCTGGGTCAGTGAACCACTGGCAGTACAACTAGGGGAGTTGACTAAAATCCCTAATTCTAAATCAACCAAGACGAGACCTATGAACCATATTCACCCACACCTTCCTGGTTGCGGTGGTGGCTACCGGATGGGTTTGGTATAGACGTTTATTGGGCACCTTGGACGTTTGACCCCGTCCAAAGGGCGTATGATCCGATTAAATGGATATCGGCTCTCAATAAATTGTCGTTTTCACACAACGCCCGGCTAGTTTGCGGATCAGGCTTTGGGTAACCGAAAGCTCCGGTTATAAATTTCCCAAGAAAATGCACCTACCTTGGCCTGGGTAACGTGGTAATATTCCGCCCACAAATAAATCATGGAACTTTCGTTTTTATCAATGCGATGGAAATGTTTGCGATGAGCGACAAAGAGCACTAGACAACCGTTTCGTCTTGATTGGGACCCGTCGGCAGTGAGTACATCTTGTCCCCATCAGGACCACATAGAACCGCGAACATTCGGGTCGGGAAGTCAAACCCAATCCAAACTTTATGCTCTTAATGTTTTTTTATAAAGTATGGATTCAGACGTGTGAGAAATACGACGGGGTTAACCCATTCTTTGGCCTACATTACCGCATGTGCCATGTTACCCATTACTTCCACTGATCCCCACGAGAACATAACTGCCCTAATTTGATTATCAAATTCTCTCTTGTTAGTATCACTGATTCGGCTTGGTGAATTACGTAGCTGTTGTACCCCATCACGAACCTGAGACGAAACGGTTTGATATTTGCATTTATTGGTCATTTGACGGACAAGATAATGAAATGCACGAGAAGTGAATTGTTAATTTGACGATCAAAACTACCCGGGGCAATGTGCAGCGTACATTTAAAGCACACACAAGACGTACGTGTGTGGGTGAATAAGAAGTGGATTGAGAGATGGGACTGATGTTTTTTATATCTATTTAAAATATTTCTATGCGGGTAAATGAAGTTCATCGGATTGAACCAACTGTCTATGGAGCGCGTCTCGTTAGACTGACGACAGACATGGCAAATCAGGAACGGCAAAACGTGACATTTCTCCCATCTTTGCAATCAACTACCACAGAAAATCAAAAAGTTTATTCAGCATGCGGCCAAGTGCACACACAAACGCGAACACAAAACAAAAACAAGATCAACCAAGATATTTAAAAAAAGACTGAAACATTTAGATTCCGTAATGAGTTTGGACAGACAAGCAAAACAATACAAACATTGCGAGAGGAATTTTTCTCATCTGTCGCGTATGTATAACATTGATCTCAAGCATCCATCCATCCATCGGGTGTCTAAAAAGGACATCCACATTTCTCTGCAACACAAAATAGTGTCAACAATGGAGCTTATCACACAGCGAAAAGAACGCTTTACAAGGAACCTACTATGTTGCCTTATTACATCTACATCCAATTACACGGCCCCCCTCTCCTCTCATTCAAAGATTGCCACTCCATCACAACGAGACTGCACCTTGACGTGGTGTGATGGATTATGTACCTCTATGACCCAGGATGGCTTTTACCGAGCCAAAGATTTAACCATACATGGAAGATCAATGGGTAGAGGTCAGGCGAAGTCCAGTCTCCGGGTCCTCCAAGTTGGGGGTTCGACCTGAGTCGGCGTTTCAATCCATAAAAAGTGTTGGAGGAGCAATTGATCCAAGTAAATCGGCCTCCAATCCGCCTTAACCGCTGCCTTGCGGTTAGGTTCTTGTCAGAACTAGAGGCTTTGGACGACAACCCTAATCGTTCTCCTGCTTAGTGGCTGGACACCCTGGCAGTACCCGTCCATAAGGCTCCAATGAACACACAAACAAAAAGTAATTGCAAACTGCATCGGTCGTCGCGCAGGATAATCAGGACCACGCTGCCCATTGCATCAAGCGGGGTAGGTAATGATTAGCGGGCTACTGCTCAGATATCACAATATTTGTTTAACACTTTCTTCCGTATCCAACCGTATCCCTTTACCTTTTATTCCGACCCGTAATTTTCCCTCAGACAACTTGGTCGTCACTCGCCAAAGGTCTTTGCCAAATAACACTGTAACTAGTTTTCCTGTAAATAAAGTGCAGATTCTGAAGCTTCGTCAACCTCTCAATCTGGAGGCTTTCAACGTGAGGACTCTTATGCAGGTGGGTCAACAGGCGTGTCTTGCGCGTACAATGCAGTCTCTAGAAATCGATGTCTGTTGAGTATTCGGGATCTTATTCTTAAGCCACCTGAGTGCGCCGGGTCTGTCCTCGAATTAGTTCCTTCGCATATCAGGAGACGACGCAGCCCGCTCACTGGGTCAGCGTGGTGTAGGTACCGTACTAAACGATAAAGCTGAAGCCTCTATGATAGATTGAATACCCGTCAATAGTCGTCTGTGCGCAATGAGGCTACAGGGATCAGTTAGTGTTCGGAAGGGTAGCAACACCAAAAGGTGTTGGTTCATAATTTCCGCGTATGCA
>UZAN01051935.1:0-18263 GCA_900618425.1 Echinostoma caproni | reverse complement strand
ATGAAAAAGTGCCATAAGCTCAGACTCGGCTTCAGATATTAGTATAAAGGGATCGGGATATTAAAAGAAACTTCCCGGGTACACTCTTCAGGGAAAGGGCTTGGAGTGGTCAAATGAGTCGAAAACCGCTTTCACATCAAGGAAGATAGAAATCGTGGGTCCACGGAAGGTTCTCACGCGCGCACCGTTCACGTGAGGTAGACAATCGACGNTAATACCAGCGAGAAGTTTAGAGATGATGTTGATTAAACTAATTCCTCGGTGGTGTCCATAGGAGGACCTATCACCTTTCTTGTGGGTCGATAAGAGGACCGATTCACACCATTCGGGTAGAACCTGTTCCCTTTCCCATAGTGAATCAAGGACTTTCGTCAACTCCAAGACTAACGCTAAACCTCCATCCTTGAAGGCCGATGGGAACAGTTCATCTGGGCCTTATGCTTTTGAGAAAACTTATTTCCCGGGAAACATCCATTTCAGATGAAGGACTGGCACCAACTGCGAGTATCTGCCCAGTCAAGTAGGGGTGATAGTTCAGATATTGATGGCGGCCAGTTGAACTGAGCCTTAAAATGTTCAGCCCATCGATCAAGACGGCGTTCCTGATGGTGAAACAGTGTGCCATCGGATTCCTCGATTAACTCACAGGCGTCCACTTTCCTGGGTCCCATATTTCGATGCGACTGCAATGGTGTTTTTTATTACACACTTATGTGTGATGAACAGCAGACGGGGTTAACCCCATAGTCATGAGTAACTGCCGTTTAGTGGTGGAAACCGACAACCTAAGCTCCGGGACTTGGAATGACGAACATAAAGCCCAGCTAGGTTAGACGTGGTATTGAACCGGACGACAGCAGAGCTGCCTACCACCAAAGTCGAGTGGTGGTGGCGGGGTTCGAACCTCGGACCATAGGGCTTCAAAGCACGCCGGTGACAGCGACTAAACCACTGCGCCACCACCACCCTTAATAGATATACACCAATACAAGATAAGACAGAGAGGAAGAGGAGAAGGAAGGGGCATGAGGAATGAGTGATTAGAACAATCTACAACGAACCAGATCAGATAAACAACCAACAATTTCGTAAAAATTAACAATTACTCGCGATGAAATATTATGATATCTGTCTGAACCCAAGTCCGAACGAGCACCATGAAATCCACGACGTACGTGACATAGTGCAATCGACTTGCATGGGGACACAGACAAGACGCATAGCTTCCAGTCAGGTCAAACTTTTAAATCACGGCTTGCCGAGCTACGGATACCAATACGGTCAAAATGAGTGTGAACAAAAGAGAAATAAAATGTAAAGCGAACAAAATCGAGTTCGGGGAACAGAATTACCTCGCTCGTCGCGCAGAGTCAAACAGCCCTCGATGAGCACTTCCATGCTGAGAATGCGAGATTTCGGATTGTTGGTGGCCAACAAATGAATGCAACGAAGCATGACCTGTGTTGTGTTGTGTGATCCGGGACGAGATCGAGGCGAGGGGGAGATGAGAAGAGCATCCATTCGGATAAAAAAAAAACGGTGGGATAAGTAGAACAAGAAAGATGAACTAGGTCCTATTCAAAAACGACTAGATGATTCAAAAAGCACACAGTCTGAAAGTTAAACCTGTGGTTAGAGTGAGTTGCTGTGCGATGGTGAGGACCGATCATCTAAACAATGGGACACAGAATGACGAGTTCCAGGAGACGCGCAAACAAAATAAGCGTACTGTGGAGTTAGATGAAAGATCATACCTCCTCAACTATGTGCAACTGATCGGGATAGACACGTGACTGCATCTCTTCATCAGCATCATTCGCCGTTGCATCCTTTGTGGACTCATCCACCGCGTGAACAGTGGCATCATCCTCCAGCAAGGTGAGTTGATGCATCCGACGAGTGTCTCGTATGAGCTTGTTTATAGAGTCCAGAGTTTGTACGGCGATTGAGGGAAACGGATCGTCAATCTGGAAAAACAGACAAAAGAAGAAAGTTCATTTTCGTTGAGCGATGAAAATGACGGTCGGTGAAAGTAATAATCACACTCTTAGTGTTCCGCAGCGGTGACCAGGGAACATTCTGACCACGCCCTAGGACCAGTACGCAGTTATCACATTGTCAAATCACTTCTTACCTCTCTCTCTCTCTCTCCTATCCGCCACAAGGATAATTGTGTGTGTGTGTGTGTGTGTGTGTGTGTGTGTGTGTGTGTGTGATGGCGCAGAGATGCATAATATAGAGACAAATAAGCAAACACTGTGAATTAAGGTTGCTATCTAGGCGACTAGCCTAAGACTTGGTCTAGCACCATCGAAACTGAATCCTAACAACAAAGGCGAGGAGAATGGATTTCAGTCTACAGATATTGACCAAACTCGTGCAACATCCTGATTTTCATCACATTTGTTCCTCTCAATGATTCGTTTTTCCAGCCTCACTCACGAGATTGAATATGATATTGCCCCACATTAGACGCAAAATATATGATATAATACCCACTGCTTCTATTTGCCATATGCCATTAAAATTTAAAATTTCGCGATTTTGACGACGGTTGCTGGTACATCAGTTGTAAGCTAACGAAGTCACAGTAGAAAGCGTAACCGTCATTTATTTATTAAAATGACTCATATTTTATACACGTATTGTACCTTCATCTCGCCCATGTTCCATTTACTCTTCTTCATTTTTGAGCACTGGAAGCAGTCGCTTTAGCATGGAATCCACCAAGTTGACTGCCAAACAGAATTTGCAAGTTTCTTCTAGTACACCGCACACCCTTACCACTGACGACCAATGTCGAGGTAGCTAACTTATCCCTGTTTCTGACAGAGAGAAAAGTTTTCGATTAAAATAAAATCCCACCTACTGCACGGTAGTAAAACGAATTTGACATTAAACTTGACCGCTCTAGAAACTGCATAAATGTGAAAAAAAGATATTTATTTAGGTCTAACAGTTTTCTACCACCAAATTCAAACGAGTTGATATACCAACCTGCATATGTGAAAAATATGACTTCCGCGAATGTATTTTGAGAGTGACAGTTATAAAAAACCTCCCTTATCAGTATATATATATATATGTATTTGTATATACTGAAATTTACAGAGGCTCTAGCCATTCATACTCGCAACCCCGATCTGTATAAACGTGAGCGGTTATTCACATTAGCTTGATTGACCTGTGATTGACCTGTACCTTCTGGCAATTGATTTTCGTGTTGTTTTGTCTGATCAATGATACTGTCAACGTCTCACTGTCATTGTCATAATGACTAAGAAAAAAAATCACTTTGATTGCAGTATGCAGTGTGTGTGTGTGTGTGTGTGTGTGTATAGATGCAGCGAAATTATCATGGACACATTGAACAAACCTATGTGTTTGTCTTCTCTATTCACCGTCAACATAGTTGGTTCACCAAAGATGCTTTGACCGCAAACAGTGGTGCCTGACGATTGTATTCTGATCCGAGGATTGTGCGTAAAGAGCAATCAGTTTCAATCAGTAAAACCCTTTTCATTATCCATTTCAAATCACATTATAGTCAGAAATAGAACGGAGGTAAAGTAATATAAATTACTTTTTTTTTCTTTGTCCATGAAATACCCGGAAGCGAATGAAACGTTGTTCGATTAGATACAATTCATCAACCGGTTTCCTCCATTCTCTATGTCATCATAGTCCACTTCATCATTTAAGCGATGTGTTGAAAAGTGTTGTCCGGATTGATCGTTTGTTTTGCTGCATCAATTGTATTTTCATGATTGGTCCGTATAAGGCATTTGTTTTGCAAACCGGACAGAGACAGTTTGATTGGTTCAAAATGATATAATATATAAACGCCTGTGATTCCCTTCCCAAATGTGATTTGGGTCCGATAAACTTAAAAAATATCTCGAGAGCACTTCCTGAAGAGCCGAATTTTGATAAGCGGTAGCAGAAGGTGGATAGAAATAAACCGAACCGAAATCGATCCCGCTACACGTATCGCACGCACAAAAGAAAGGAAGCGAAAACAGTAGGCACAGTGCTGCTCCGAAAGGGCATTGAAAATGAAGCGCAAAACACTGTTCAGATAGAGCCAAATTCTAAGTTATAAAACAGGACCCTGCTACTCTGAACGACACGAGAGAAATAGTCTGCTGTTCTGTATCCTAATTCATTCAACCCAGGTTCCAGTAAAAGTTCTCAGTGATATTTTGATCACATTTTGTTATCCCCGATATACTGCGCAGAAGTTCGTAGATCGAACAGATTACTTGTCATGTTCAGAACAAACTTACGTAACAAGACAGGATCAGGCTGCCTTAAAATTGCTCCGTTTCATTTTGTTTCTCCAAATGTTTAAAAAATTGTCTCATTCCGGAGAAAATTTTTAAGATTGTTTCTCGTAGTTCCGGGTGAATTAAATTCCATTTCGCCTGGTCGCCGAGCAATTGGCAATTTGTTTCCAAACCTTTCATCACCAACCGAGGTGAGATTATCAGTGGCCACTTCACAAGTACTGATAATATCACCTCAACTGGTAATGAAATGTTTGCAGACAAATTGCCAATTGCTCGGCGACCAGGCGAAATGGAATTGTCTCACTCTGTCAGGCTGTTCAGAACGCCCTGGTAGCACTTTAACCCTTACGCATCTTAAGGAAAGGTAAGCTGTTAACAAAAATCAAATGAAGCAAGTTTGCCGATTCACCGACAATGGCAAGTTGCCTATGTCAAAAAGATCTGTTGATTTAAAACCATACCCAACTATTAGTTCGGATGGAAAACGAGGTGATCAAGATTCCTGGGCGCTTTCTTCCCGACCTCACTTACCTGAAGGGCGCTTTCTTCCCGACCTCACTTACCTGAAGGGCGCTTTCTTCCCGACCTCACTTACCTGAAGGGCGCTTTCGTCTACAAACAAACCTCCCATTTAACACACAGCTACTTGCGAGTAGTCTTGTATGATATTTGTTATTGATTGATTGGAACTGACCATCCTTCAGACTTCGTCTTCACGCACATTCCTCAGCTCTTCTCAGGCAACCGTACTTTTGGAAGCACTCGACTTGAGTTTCTTTCTTATTAGAGCTCATCATTAAGGCATTGTTGGGAGGCTTTCAATTGGAATTAACAGATGGTCAACTCTGTCTCCCTTCGTTGCTATCAGGCCAAAAGTGAACTGACTGATTATCACTGAAGCTGACACCTGAACAAGCACGAATTGGCAATTATTTTTAACCCTGATATCAGCTGTTTTGTATCGTGGTAGCACACACGCATTCTATGCCATGGGTCTAGTAGTCCAGTCCAGTCCAGGACGGAACGGAACGGAACGGTGAATAAGCACTACTGGTGAGCTCTGACAAGAGCGAAACTCGAGTCTATTGCTTCGAAGTTTATGGTTGACTGAAGGAACTGAGAATTGTGCGAGAAGGTGAAGTTTGACGAATGCTCAACTCCAATTAATCCAAATAAACCTCTGTAAATAACGGACAGAACTGAATTTGATACAGGACAGTGGCATTGTTATGGACTATTTTTTGTTGGGGCTAATCTGAACGGAGCTTCCTTTACTTTTCTTTCCTCAATCCTTCGGGAACATGTGTGTTCATGATGCTTGCAGCCAAATGACAATTCTGAGGAAGAGATTTATCAAAATAATTTGCGAACTTTTGTGAACAGACTGATGGAAAGCACGGGGTCGGTGGTATTTTGTCCCTAATGAGACTCAGATGAATTATCGATTATGCTTGTGTTTGGGATCAAAATCGAACTGTGAGGCTTCATAGTAGAAGCCAAAATCTTTATTCCTGAGTTAAACAGTTGACTACCAGCAATTCCCGAGGGCCATAAAACTCGCATGGGAATAATAAACACTTATCTGTAATGTCACATGAAACTACCGAGGTTTGTCTTTTGTATCTACTTGCACAGCTGATTGTAATGTTCATTATCCTTCTATTTAATAGCCCCACAAATGAGCTGTACTCATAACTCAAAGCTCTGATTACTTATCCGGGGTTGACAGGTGTTTTCCGTCTTTATTCATAAACAGTAGTTAACCTTTTTGAAAGGAGGGTGCCAAAGATCATCAAAGTGAACGCTACCACCCAAAAAGTAACAAAAGAGATCCCAAAAATCAAGGAAAAAAACGAATCTTAATTTCCACATATCTTCATTGTTAGTTCGTACAGTTGCATGCATAGATCTATAATAGATATGTGTTTCTCATAACACATACACACATACAGATCACTGATGTGACCTAACAATCCAGTCTAATGCTTCCCGTCTTTACGACAAAATAGATGGATGAGTGGGTGCATACGAATAAGGTGTGAAGAATGAGTCAAAACCAGTTATACTACTTACCGCGTACAACTTCTCACAAGTGAGTATCGGTTGAAAGTGTAAAACGCGAGAAATATTCATCAAACTGCTACTTCTATATCATTGTGAAACATGATGTGGATAATTTTTATGATACTTCATTGACTGTATTTCTGAAGTCATATATGGGTATGTTGCAAACGACCGGGCTGAAGTTCATTCCAAGAAGGAGACTGGATGTATTCACCGCGGCACACGAAAAACAACACCAGAAGTTAGTTCAAACTTGGGCCTTAGCTAAGCCGAAATTGTGAGCGTAATAACACAATCGTTTTCCTTAGAGCTATCATAGGATTCCAGTATACACAGTGTTGTCCAATGCTCGGTCGTGAGTAAAACATTACCAAATGAGAAACGCGCTTTTTCTGCTAACCGTCCTACATGCTAACACAAATATAACAGCAAGTTTCAGTTGTTTCCAACCCATAACCATGAACTGTCGTGCGATAGTTTTGGTCACAGTCGCATGATTGTCCACTTGGATAAAAGAGCAGAAGAAAGAAAGCCCGTCACAGTTAATATAATCCATTTCAAAGTCTTTTCAATCCGGCATAATCCCTCTCGTTTGGATTGAATGCAAAATCTCGTTGATTTATCTCGAATCGGACGACGCAGATGTCAGAAATCACTCGTTTGTAAGAAAACTTTGTCGGCAGAGATGCCTCTGACTTTTCAATAACAGTAGCAGCAAATATTTTTTATACTAGAAACTAGAGGCTAGAAACAATATGTCAGGGGATGAGCAATGCCTAACAGATTCGGTAGCAGTAAACAAGTGCGAGGCTTAGCTTTGTCACATAGCCATATCATGATGTACCCTATGCTCCCGCTGAGGACCCAGTGAATAACTTCACGAATACAACGCGTGTGTGCAATCCACTTGGCTCTGCCTAGCTTAACCCCTTTTTGAAAGCTCAGTGCGAACTAGCAGTCTCGTTCACAGATTGCGTGAGCTATATCCACAATGGGCCAAAAGAATTCCTATCCAGACTAACGATCACTAGTCAACTGCTTCGGTTAGACACGTGCTATTCTACACAAGAGGAAGTTGATCGTTTACTCACGAAAAATATTTTCCCATTTTCTTCTACGCTTTCTTATTTGAGTCATTTAAGAAGGTAAACCTGAGAAATTTTTTAATCAAGAAAAAAAAACTAAAGCAAATAAAAGATCGATCGACTGATCTGTAGTTTAAGCCCAACTATAGTTCCCTTCGAACTTTCTAATAAAACCAGCATTCATGCTTATGTGTGTGTGTTGTGTTGACTAATCACCGGTCACGTGTCCAATAGATTTGGGTATTTTGTCCGCCGCCTAAAGTCCGATTGTTATTTTATTATCTGGCCAAGTAGGATAAGAGGTTTTAACCCATCTATTGGGACATACTGATTTCACAAGTTCATTGTTTTTAACTGACTGAATACGACCGTGTCGGAATCGATACGTTACATTCTCTCATCCGTGCACACAGGTATGCCCTGTACCGTTGAGTCCTCCGGTTTACGTACGGGTGCGCAGATAGCCAGTGCGGATTTCATGCACACTTCAATTAGACTGGCCCTATATATGAAGTCTGAATGTGGATAGCGTAAGATCATCCATCGTATTAGTATGCTCACCAGAGCGTACCGGCTTCAACCAGCCGTCGAATTTTTCAGAGGTGATTTCCGGTTATCCACAGGGGTCTAACCAAATTCAGTTCAGCTTGTTGATGAACTTCGTTTGCTGGTTACTACACATGAATGAGTTTCAAGTTGCCTGCCTGCCTACCTGCCTGCCTGCCTTACTCAACGGCTCAATACAAAATCCTCAGCCGATTCTCCCCTTTCAACACAAGCACACAATAACATGAAACCAAAAGCTTCTCTCCACCCATGTAGACTATGGAATGAAGTATGGTTATGATGGTGAGGGGCGGACAAAACCCGGGGGTCAACTTAACGTGTTTTAATTACATTGAGAACGCGCCATGGATGAGCTTCTCTGCTCTGGGTCAATGCCTGTACCGGAATCCGGACTGACCCCGATTTCACGCTTAACGTTAACCCTATAGCAATCACTCCCTGTCCTCCCTTGTACTTAATCTTGCTCGTAATGCTCAACTTTACTGTGCAGCTCAGTTCAGAGTATGCGTGATTTTGCGCAAACTTGATGGCTGGCGAAACTTGACGATGATTTTCCTGTATGCGGCTGTTATTCTGTATGAGAGACACGCGTGCTACAAACACGGTTAGTCCAAAGTCGCCCATCTATGCATATTGTATATTGGCGATTTGGTGATTTCGTTGAAACTGCAATCTGAAAAGGAAGGACCGTGTAGTCAGTCCACAGTTTAATATCCTTAAACGCTTTCCTCCGTCCCTATCTATCTAGCTATTTATCACACATCTACATTGCACATCAGGACATCCCAACGGCTCAGTAACTGCGTTATAATTCCAAAAGGCGATGCGCGGTCGAGGGGGATCGCTTGCTGCCAATAAAGATTAGGATATGATTAAATTGTTAAATTTATCAAAATATCTCACTTGGAAGAAGTTAGCGAAATTCCCACAAACAAACAAGATGTGCAATCGAACACATCACTATCAGATGCGCATTCTTGTGTTCACCGTACCAACAGCAACAGTTTGCTCTAACAGGTTTCGTTCATGTTTGGTCGTTGGAAGAAACTGGCGATCGCATCTTATTGCGTACCACTCACAAGTGAGTAGTGTCTCACAAAAATCGTTATATTTGTACATCCCCGGTTTCGAAAGTACTTAAGTCCCTGAACTCTCACCACAGTAGCGTTGTGCTTTGTGTCCGCTACTCAACACCGGAATAATGAAACTGCATGATACACTTGATTGATGGGTAGATAGATAGATAGGTAGACAGATAGATAGATAGATAGATAGATAGATAGATAGATAGATAGATAGATAGATAGATAAAATAATAAAATAATCTTAACTTGTCTTAGTCTTAGCCTAAATAAAAAACCTAATTAAGAAAGAGGATTTTGTACGGTATGATTTAGCGTTGGTAAGCTAGGTGAATTGTACATAATGTCAAAGTTCGTGAGAGGATAATTACTATCAGGACTCGATTTATTCAATATACACCAAATGCACTAGGAATCATCAAAACACTGGCTGCAGTGGAGTGAAAAATTTCACACGTATCCGCGAGTAACCGAGTGTGTTGGCTGTATTGGGATTGAAGCACAATATCTGCCTGCTTATCACACAAACTGCCCCAAGTTTTGCATACTACTGAACGGGTGAACAAGATTGAGGATACACTTGTATAGATCATCAAAAAAGGGCAGACGGATTCACACAGTCAAACAGTTTCACGTTGTTTTGTATAAATCTATCTTGAATGCCCATGTCATTTATTTCGGGAAATGCTGATGATAACGAATTTCAGTTGATCTACTTGATCAACAGAAATGCTACAACGAAGCACACGAGAGTATTCATATAAATTGGTGCATCCTATGTGCTTGATTTCCGAACAAACCATGTATTTTTATTCAATCTTTTGAAGAGTCAAATATACCACGATATTAGAAATTAAAACTGTCAAATGTAAGTTGCGCTTCGTCCAAACTGATTGCTTACCAATATATCCACTTGGATAATCAAATGATGGTTTCTAACTTGTATTGGATTGATATTCGGGATATTTTTAATCAAAAGACGAACAATAAAACAAACAAGTCTGTTCTCGTAACTTCGTCTTCAGGCATTTACTGTTATGTGTGTGTGTTTATATCTAATGCAGAAATACATAAATGCGATTGGCCCATTGAGGCTACGCGTGAAAATATAACAACGTCTGTCAAGTTTAATCAGAGCGAGTGGAGAGAATGAGGGCAGTGAGCGAATAGAGGGCCGAGGTGGATTCTGAAAATTTCGGATAACCTTTTTCACATGCAATTCGTCACGTGTCATGTTGCGTCATCACGACATGACTGAGGTCATGTCATGGTTCGGATCGTCACGTAGATTTGATTGGGACCAAGGCAATTGGAGTGCGTCAACCACTTTCTTCTGTTTGTACAGTGGTGGATTCATGTTTTTGATTGCCACAGCTTCTGTCGTTGCCAAGTGACGTTTCCGAACGTACTTCGCTTTGTTTTGGGGTACATTATAGATGACTTTGAATGCATCGTTGTTTGCCTGGTGCCCGGTATCACCGAGGTGGGCCATAGTCGCACTGGTTATTGTTTTCTTGCAACCCGTGCTAATGTTCTCTGATCCTTTGTGAGAACTGTCTCATCGTTCTTCCTACATAACTTGCCGAACATGTGCAAGTGAAGGAACATGTAATCGTAGACGAGGAGAGGATGGACAGTTTATCCTTGAGGTGTGAGCAGAGCTGTGACCGGCTTGTAAACATCATACGTAGAGTGGTGGCTGGATATATTTGTGCAATTGCTTTTTCCAAACGTCTTCTCCGTATATCGCCACTCGTATCGCCTTTGAGCGGGAGATACCTGATGACGAAATTACTAAAACAAGCTTATTCACTATAATGTGCGTCTTTTGATATTCTTATGGGAATTTCCCATGGATATTTTTAATCATTCTTCATCAGTCAACCCAGCAAGATAGAATCGATTTCCTGTGTGACTTTTCAGGAAGCACGTTTAACTTCGCATTCACTCAGTATTGATGTTATTGTAAGGACAGAGTCATTGGTATAGTTTAAATTGAAATATGAATTTGAAGAAATCCATCACAATAGCCTTGTTAACTACAGGTTTTTTGTTCACGCTCTAGTGAAAGGGTTCACTAAACAGTTCTCTACGGAACCTGATAATCATGAGAGAAGTAGTGAGAAATGAGCATTCATTCTCACTCGTTCGCCGAGTTTTACAGTTTGCTCGCAAAGGTTTAACCATCAGCCGAGGGGGTATATTCAGTGCTTGAGGGATAGAAAGAAAATCAATTCAATCAATAAAAATGAATCTTTCTGAATCTATTTTATAGCATAAGATTTCGAGCTTTTCAAAATGTTTATTTTGTGTTAAGGCACAGGTGAAAATCCCCGTCAATCGATGTTCGACAGTAAACCATACCCCACAGGGATTCTAACCAGAGCACTACATGACTTCTTAACTCCAGAATAAGTCTATCCACGAAACAGCTTCTGTCACTTTCATGATTCCCTTCGCCACAGTCTGTTCTCCAAGGAATTGGTGCCACCCTTGACGGGTATGGCTCACACCAAATAGACATTCTTAACACGTATCAGAACCATTGGGGATGCATTGGAAAGGGCTGTTCGGGCCTAACATCTGCTTGTCGAGCATTACTCATTCCATGATCGTATGACCTGTGGCAGACAGAACGATCATCGAACACGGTCAAATCAAAAACATTCTCAACATGAAACTTTTAGGTTTCACAGTCGTACAACAATACTATGCGCATTAAGTGACCAAACAACTAACCTCCCGGGGAAGTACTCGTGTTACAGCTGCTCCAGAGATACCTCAAACAAGGCCAAGACTTGTTTATTAGTTCTAACACAGACTTATTCAACCATAACTTCATAAGTTTTGATACTGCTTTTGTGAAACCCAACAAACAACCTCCCAACATTCAACCTCCACCACTCAAAGTGTGACGTAAAACTATTGTCAGTCATGAGAGCACAGAATCAAACCGACACCTGTATCCGGGACACTACATTTGCTAAATAAACCAACCATCTTTTTGTATCTCCGATGAGATAGTTTACCCGAGATCTCGGGCAACATTATCGTCGTATTCTATCCAAACCAATGATTATCTTACCCCGGTATACGCTCTACTCCTCTGTTATTTTTTCAAGGTAAATCTTTTTCAAGAGTATTGTTTGAAGACGGCGGAATTCACAGATAAAGCAAATTAGTAAGAACCAAATGAACGAAAAAATTGAACACTTTTAGTAGACTACATGTATGACAAAGTGCTGAAAATTGGTTCTCGTAGCTCGGGTGAACTGAATTCCATTTCACCTGTTTGTCGAGCTTGACAATTTGTTTGCAAACGTTTCATCACACCAGCCGAGGTGACAACATCAGTGATGATGTATATAGACTGACTATTCAGAAAGAAAAACAATGAGAACACCAGTGGACGCTCAGTGAATCCATTGCGTGATGATCAAAGCCTGAGCGTGGAAGATGTTCTCTCTATCGGAGTAATAAAAGGTTTGCACAAGTTCAGTTTACTCCAGAAGTATTGATCGAATCTCACCTCACCCATGCACTTACTCAAACCCCTGGACAATCCTAAGTCAGTGGTTCACTTCCCCGTTCACGAACCATGTATTGAACGCTTGTCTATTCAATGAAGAATTAGTGAAACTGAAAAAGATGCTGTGTAAGTGTAATGGTTGCACTACGTACAGATCACGGATTAGGAATCACGTATTAGGCATCACGGACCCCACGGAAGCACTGAACCACACTGGCACTTGCACGACGTTATCCCACGTAACCGAGACGCAAAGAAAAGACCACAGGAATAGGAATCTGTTATTGAAAGAAATTTATTGGTTATCCAGATATCTACCAATCACAAGCTCGTTTTCTTGGCTAGCCTCTGTCTGGGCCGTATGTCTGGATCCTATGGTCGGATATCCAATCCTTCAGACAACGTGACCCAGTACCTAGTTTGCGTAGAGCACCTTGTTGTACCGACGACTTCTTCGTGGTCCACTGAGTTTCAACCGAAATCTCTGTGTTTCCTTCTGTACCGCGGGGATCGTTCAACAGCAGTGCAGTTATCATGCCCATCAGTACCTGGCATTTCTCGCTGTTCTCCAATGGAAGCACATTTAGGCGCTTTGAGGGGACGGTCTTCTTGCGAGTTGTTAGATGAAGTCTTACTTTTGCGCGAACTAGCACGTGATCAAATCCGCTTTTTCCCCGCATTCAGATCCGTGATAGGATTGACAGTTTTCAACCGAAGAAACCCATCTTGAACGGATGAGAAGGTAATCTAGTTGGTGCGCTGTTCGTCCGTCGTTGGAGTACCACGTCAGAAGATGCTTTTTTGATGTTGAAACCGCTTGTTGGTAATAAACAATCGATTATGATCGGCGAAGCCGAGTAGTCTGTCACCATTCTCGCAGCGCTGGCCCAGGCCAAACCTCCTTGGGATATGCTTCGTGGCCTCTTCTTGTGGACCAGTTCGAGCGTTTCAGTCCCCTGCTACGGCAAGTACATCCCATTTGAGTACTTCATTAACCATTGATTGAAGGCTGCCGTAGAAATCATCCTTGAGATTGTTGTCAGATGGGAGAGTCGGGGCATAGACAGCGATTACTGTGCGGTTTACTGGATGGCCCTTGAATAGTGCTACTGCAATCCTAGAGGATATCGGTTTCCAGGAAAGTAAAGCCCGATGGCTTAAAGCAAGTGCCACTCCTTGCTGACCCGACGTTTCGTTGCTGCTGTGATACAGACAGTATTGGCTATCGATACCAGGGATTTTGATACTTTTAGAGCCGCAGCCCGCTAATATGACTTCTGATAGACATGTCATATCCCGGGTGCGCACACTTGTTACCCGAGTCACTGGAGAAGCAAAGGACTCGCTTCCCGAGAAAGCCGTAGCATAATTAGCGAGACAGGTTGAGTGAATATCCATGAAATTTCTTGGGAATTAGGTAGATGAAACGTCCCCAGCGTCACCCGGCTTTGGGTCGAGGCAGAGTCTCTAGCCTTTACACATCCAAGTGCTAGCTACAGAGTAGCAGGAAGGTAGTGCATGGTTACCGGCGGCCCTCTGGGGGGAGCTCATACGCCATTGACAGTTTCTAGCTGAACAGGGGTCATGTATCCCTGATGAGTACGGAGTCATTGCCTTGATCGTTGAGTCGTTAAAGCGACTTCGTCCGTCCAACACATACGTTAGACACCGACTCACCAGGAGTTGAGCTCCCGGTTACGCTCAATCTAGTTTGGTCCGTCTATCGAGCGGTTTACCGCGGTGTGTCCGCTGTTGTATCCAAACAGCTTCTTGGAGCCACAGTTGAGAGCTGAGCACATGGTGGAGACCAAAGAACGGAGGATGCCCCCAAAGGGGCTGACAGCCCTCCGAGTCAGAAGTGCTACTCTTACCGGGTACTCCGGGTACAAACCTACTGGAATAAATGGAATACTGCGACAAAATATTTTTCCTCTATTGGAAATTGTGCCCGAAAATTATTTCACTATAAAACGAAAATACGTATTTTAACTCACAGCTATGTTGGGGAACAGGTTATTGTCTATTTGGACTAGCTATGCTTCCGACTTAATCAGTTCGCCTAATTAACAGATCATCAGATTTAACCATGTACCGGGGAAGCGACAGCCTATATTTTTACCTTCATGCGATATAACTACCAGGGTTGTGTGGGTGTGTCTGTATACATTCGCCTATGCAGGAGTTGAACCCAGAACTACTCGCATGGTAGGTGCAGATACTAGACCAACCACCGCAAACCGTGACCAACGCGGACATAATTTGCGCAACTTCGTGTTCTGTAACAGTTGGGCACATGTAGACCCGGTCTCCAGAATGGAAAGCGCTATCTGTTAAGTGTGACCGAAAGTCTTCCACCGAATCAAGTCATCTATACCAGTCTGTATATTCGTTCCGATGAACCAGGCTTAGTTAAATTTTTAATTCGCATTTTATTTCACCACTGGTGCTCTTTATTTAAGGTTTACATCTAAATTTGGTGTCCGGTTAATATGAGATTTCAGTACGATGTGATGAATGTCACGGATAGTCGGTGAAAATCATCAATAAGCGAGCTTTGTGTAAAGGTAATAAAGTGCCAAATCCTGAACACCCATGTTCACTGTTAAAAACATAATATCAAAGGATTTCGTCATACAAAAATAGCAAATGAAACGTGAACTTGACATGCAATCGGGTTGAAATGTTTTTAATCCACTCGTGATGAGATGCGCAAAATGCGATACCTGCATTAAGCTCGGAAGGATGTGTTGAGTTATATTGTGTAGATGTAAAATGAAAACAAAACAAAGGTCTGCTCAGCTATCCGTTGTCCGAGTGAGTAGTAGTATTCTTGCGTTCTGCCCGTGAGATCTCGGATTCAATCCCCAATTGAGAGTCAATGGATTTGCTCACTGTGGATGAGACTTAACCACGTAAAACCAGCTGTCCAGGGTTTCCTAGTTTTCTTTTTCACTTCAAGTTTCTTTTTTCATTTGCTGTCTACACATGTAACTAAAAAAGTCCTCCATTCCACTCAAATAATGAGGGAGTCGACTTTAAAGATATCGTTCACATATAGTTCAAGTTTGTGCTCAATTTGATGTTCCGTAACGGATTCTTCTCAGACTTAATGTTTCCCTTCAAACTAGCTAAATCCGGCCTGGTATTAATATATCCCTGAATGATGAACGTCGGAAAACCGAATACACGTCTTGTGTTTTTTAGCTTAGCAACTGGCTGATGACTTGAATGCGTTTGGAGGAAGCACAACAACGGAGCAGATGTTCTGGCACTGACCATTAGACACGCAGGAACGTGACCAGTCTGGCTGGCGCTTCACTGTCCGAACTTGTAATCCACCCAAGATCAATCTCAGTCGGTACAATACTCGGAGAAGAAAATCCGTGGGTGGTGGGGTTTTGCTCTGATACGACCGTGGAGTGGAGTGAAGTGGACAAGCTTACGGATATTCATTATTTCCCACCCATTCTTGAGTAGGAGCTCACGCGAACCGTTAATTCACTTATTCATTTGTCCATTCAACCAATCCGTCTTCCGTTCACTGGTCAGTCACCAATCACTCATCTACCTGCCAGTGTGGATCGAACCGGGAGTGTGTGGGGAGAGAGAGCGCATCCGCGGTCATTGCGTGTCAGTCTTTTGGCGTGGCAACAATATATGGCTTTAATTGAGCAAACAGTCTTTAATAGTCTTTATTTATTATTTTGGATTTCTCGTGGACACATGTAGGCAGGCTGCGTGTGCGTCAGTCATTTAGTCGGTCGGTCGGTCCATCGTTTGGTGTGTGAGTGTGTGTGTGTTTGAAGATCGTGTTCCTGTTGTTGACCGCACTAGCATTCAAAATATCGATTCCTCGCAGAATGGAAGAGGAGCTTGGTTCCATGAAAGCTCAAATAATGAACACATATTAGCAGTTCGAATGGAAACAACGCGTAAGATAATTTTTCACTCTGATTTTAAACCATTTTGCCATTTGTTATCGGAATAAGGTATTAGATGGAAGATTACAACATGGGTGACGGAAAGATCTTGAGAGAACCGAGTAGTTCATCGGCAGATGTCTAACTGCCTTGGAATTCATGAACCTGGTTATTCACACCTCACGGATTAGTTCATTTTTTTAAATGAAAAGCAAGGCTAGCATCAAATCAAGTTATTTAAATCATTCACCATGTTTAACAGAGTATTGTCTGCGTTTAATAGAAACACTTTTAAACGAGTCATTTGTATTTTATAAACTTTGGATTGGGCGCTCACACATTAAGGATTTAATAACGTGGGATCGTGAAAACCCTTATACACCAGGAACATCAATGAAGGAGGGAAGCGAACTATTTAACTCGTTCGGCACTAAGCACTGGGCATGTTGGCCTCACGTTTCAGTTCCGTTTTTCACAGCTCTGAAAATATGATTGTTTTAGGCGAATGAAACGATTATGGCCGGCAATCGTTCGTTAAAACGAAAAAAAAACCCAAGAGGCATAAAAACGTGTTGTTCTGCAAAGGAATAACTCGATGAATACCCGTGGATAGGTGTTTAATTTCAAAGGACTGGTTGTCTTTTTAAAATTCCTCCACCTATCAGTATATGTTGACTTCTTTAAACAATATTTACCATTTTTAGTAAGGATGATTTTCGTACCGACGAAAGTGTAATTGTATCATTGGGATAAGCATTACTTAGTTCCGGTAAGATCTGACACGAGTGGTATTGTGGCCCGAAATTGGCTAACACGTTTCTCATGCATGCCTGTGACCGGGATGATTGACTGATTGATTTGCTGTCTGTTAGAATGCCTGGTTGATGGCATACGGATGTTGTGTGACGTTTGAGTCGTTTATTGGCCTGTCTACATTCCTGCCTGCCTTCTCACGTGTTGATTGCTCCTGTTTGCGCACTGGCCTTCAGACCGGTTACATGTGTGCCTACTACAATAAACATATTACTTTTTTCACTGCATGTTTATTCACTTAGCTAAACGGATAACACACAAGTGGTAGGTGGAGACCCTAGAGGAACAACGGTATATTTGGCCGCGAAACAACAGAGTTACGCAATAAAAAACCGTGATACTTTGTAAACACGCAATTTGTCAGATTGGTTTAAAAAAGCAACACATTATTATTGAGTTGAAACCAAAGAAAACGCGAACACGTGTGCATTTGGGAGAAACCAAATTTTCCCAACGAAAAGAGTCAAGTGAGCAGTGAAAGAAAACATCAGAAATGACTACGGAAGCCCAAACGTTGGCAGAAACCGTTATGATGAGATAGCTATCTGACAATTTATTATTCCCTCGGAATATCAGATTAAGGATTAAACATTGGATGTACTTCGTTCTTATCAGCTCCCCAATTCTTTTTGTTGATAGATGTCAGCTGACATATTTCACTGACAGCCCTAACCCCGGGACCAGACTGTTACTTAGAGAAAGAGCTTTGTGGATGAATGATTATGGTAGACTTTGCGATTTACCGGTAAATCCGGAGTACGTTTCATGTTTGATAGAGAAACAAGCAATCTAAATACGATGGATATGTTTATGATGAACGACAAAGCGCACTGAATAGCTGTTTCGTCCGGTTTGGGACTCATCAGCATTGCGTATGTTTTGGGTTCATGTTAGGACTTAAGCCGCTAACCTTC
>UZAN01051932.1:0-16757 GCA_900618425.1 Echinostoma caproni | reverse complement strand
AAATGATTTCAATACTTCCTTTTTCGAAGCTGTTGAACAATTATATAAAGAGGCAGTATGTTTTTGTATCACTGTGATTTCCCAAGGATTTTATGACCAAGAGGTGTGCTTTACTTGATTAGGTTTCCACTGAATGTGAGCCATTTATCCAAACCTGGCATCCAAACCGTACCCAGGACTACTGGATACATTTAATCTACAGTACTTATTCTACTGCGAATTTTTGATGCCATTTCCAGCTGGGGTACCAACGGAATTAATTTTCATTGCGATTTTTACTGTATGCTGAATGGCTTATGGAGTAATAAGACGTTACAGTCAAGTGCTTGGTTTAGTCACTTTGATTCGTCCATAACTGTCTCTCTCTTTCAATAGAGCAAGCTTCAACAACTCGTGAAGGTCGGCATCAGGGTGCAGCTCAAACTCACCTTGCACCGAACCTCATCTGTTTCTAGAAGATTGATTAACACATCAATACCACCCACATCTCGTACAGCCAGTTGGCATACTTCTGTTTTCAACGGCATATCCTGAAGTGCGCATAACGAGATAATTGTGGACGTTTGGTTTCCTCCCTGAAACATAGAAGTGAAAACGACTTGTCATTGACTACGAACCACGCAGAGGAATGCATAAGTTGATATTCTTTGAACGGATTTTGAAGCACATTGATCAGTTTTAAAAGGGATTATTCTTTGAGAGGCTAGTTTTACTCTTCAAATTTATCAAATATGTAATGAGAACATAGAGAAGGCAAATATTGTGAGACGTTAACATTGCTTTTTAATCTCTTCATTTGCAACAAAGTTTTCTATTGAAGTTGATTCCCTTTGTGCAAACGTCCCCCTCCCTGAAGTGGTAGAATTTTTTATGTGAATATATTTGTTCAATGAATATTCATCTTATTATTCCCACGAATTCTTTCAAGGATTTTATCATTGTTTGCACTGAGAACATACGTTGTGAATTTGAAGGAACAGTGAACAACCAAACTGACGATGTACCAGTGGGTAGTCCTCTGGGCCCAACGTTAGCTAATATGTTTCTAGGATTGATTGGAGATCAGTGAAGAATGAAATTTCAGAGGCTCATTTGTACAAACGTTGTCATTATTGTTTTGATTTTTACAGATCTTGGTAACTTTAACACCATGTTTACATTGTCTCATACTACCAATCTCAATCTCTCTGTTTTCCTTGAGAAGGAGGAGAAGGACAGGTGTTTGAACGTTTCAGATAAGAAAATCAGGAAGCGATCAAATCAGACAATTACAATAATCCTTCCACAGGAAAATTATAGGGATTAGACTATACCTACAATTTCCTACTTTAGCTTCTGTGACATAAAAACGATGCCTGGTGAAAACTCTATTCCAGCGTGCCAAGCATATTTTCTCCCCTGGCACGCTTCAAGAAGAAGGGGCCTTTCTACGAATGAAGCTAGTGCATCATGGTTATCCAGAGAAACTCATGAATATGCATAGCAGACGAACGACACCGGATGATTCCTCCTGTGAAGTACCGAATAAAGGCGTCTTCCTCCTACTGGGTGATCACCTAATGAACGACGTGCACCAGAAGTTCAAGATAGCATTGTGTTGAACGCTTAACTGTTTCACAGATTTAATTAAAACCGTATGCCAAAGGAATTCAGCCGAACAAACGAAAACCAACTCTGCTTCACGTCATCTATCGGTACACCGGCGTTTGTAGTGGTACTTACATCGACAGAACGAATTGGTTCCTGTCAAAAACGGATATCCGAACATGTTCCCAAAATGGTCAGCGACGCAGATAAGAAGAATCCAAAATCATCAATCGTAAAACATTTCATGACAACTGAACACATCGTCGACCCACTTTTGTCGTTCAAGCTCTTGTCACGTAAATGAAACACAGGCTTTTTGTTTTCAACAAAGCCTTAGTCATCAGGTTGTGCAATCCAGTTTTGTGTGCACAAACGTTTCTGACGCAATCAGTCAAAATGCCGCTGAATTGATTTTGGAACTGATTTCCCCATTGCCTTGACTATAGTCCGTTAAATTACTGTAGTTCTCATAACTTTCTTGTATTGATAAATATCATATTATTTATTATTATTTTACGTTGTAACAACTGAAGGGATTAAAAGAAATGTTACGATTTCACCGTATTTTTACTCTCTCTATCTGTTTTAGCGAATCAGATAAAGGAGACCCGATATTATCAATATATATGGCTATCCAGAAACGCGGTCTTCAAACCCACCCACGCATGTGAATCCAAACTAACTTTTAAATACTTGACCATCTTTCCAATTTGCCAATACTCTGACGGTAAATCCGAGCTGGCATCTGTTCGACGTTCCGGCACATCGTCCTCCTCTCCGCTCTCGCTTTCCGAACTGACCTCGTTGCAACTGTCATCTAATCCGGACGAGATTTGTCTGTGGACACACCATAGAGACAAAACAAAAGGTGCATATGTTGAAATGTGAACCTTGAAAGGCTGATACGGTATTGGGTTCATTTATCTCTCTAGTCCAAATAACGATTAAATTATAACCCATTTCGGGAATGCTTACCTTTGTTTCGAACGATCTTTCAGTCGTTCAAGAGTGATAACATCCGTGTGCCGTCTTGTAAAAAGAAACAAGTAAAGAAATTAAACGTAGCGAGGTTTCCGAATGACCCACAGAACGCGAAACAACTACATTCACAAATGCATAACAAAAATTGGGCAATGAAGCAACAGAAACACAATTTTGATTGCCCTACGTCCTCCAGCGTCGTTCCTTTTCAAGACGCTTCTTGTACATCTTGGTTTTCTCGACTTGTGTGGCCTCGGCAATCTGTTCTTCCATCGGTTGTGATTCCGGCGAAATTCCGTCTTCTGGAGATGAGGGACCCTGTAGATCTTCCGATTCTGCCGGATCACCAAGATCACTAGGTTCACCCGGCGAATCGACCTTATCTGCCTCTTCTGCATTAAATTGATTGTGTTGTTGGCGTGCACGGTCCGAGCGGATCGAATCATTGTGAAACTCAAACTGACCGGGTTGAACCGACCGAATACCGGTGCTATTGTTTGAATCAACCACATGCCAATCTACTTCTGAAGTAGGCGATGAAGCATGAGCACCGGACTCCACCCCGCTGGGCAAACAAAGAGGCATTGTGCGTGCAAAGAAGGTTCGATTGAGAAGAAATGCAGAAGTACAATATCCGGTGAAAAACAGGTGGCTCAGTTTTACTAAAAAAGGATAAACCAAGCAGTTAAGAGTAGATGCATCTGTGAATTTATGAATGTTTGCTTGGATGAAAAACGAAATATCTGGCTTCAAAATCCGTACACTGCTAGTTTCGGTCATCACCAATGGACGATGAAATATAATTTGGTCTAGCACACATACAAACCTACGCACAGGTCACCGCTTATCAACGAAGCCCATTATTAAAGGCTGACCAAATGAACGTCGGTAGACGGCAGATGAAGTATTTCAGACACTGCTCTATCCCTCGCATCTCCCACACATTTTATGCAACGGATTCCTTCTCTTGCTGAGCGTGGGCTGTCACGTGGGCTCGGTTTACACAGTTTTCTGAAGATTGTGTTCCTGTAATTTCGAATCACGTGGCAAAAATTACGTAGCACAACTGCAAGGGAGAAACGAAAACAAACTTCTCAGACACCGGTTCACCGGTTAGCCTTATCCTGGAGCTTTTGAGGACTAGGATAAGCCAAACTATGTAAATGCTGTTGTCCACATTTTAGGCGTGATGTTAGTTAGAATTTGAATGACCACCGATAGTTGGCGTTTATAAGCCCGTGAACTTTTTCCGAATTGGCTCCCTTTATCATTCGACCTGGAATAAGTGAAAACTAGTTCTCATTAGTCGCATTTAATTGTTGTCCTTTTTTTGGTAAATTAGCTTTGCGAACCTCTGTTCTTATTCTTATTTATATACATAATACTTGAAACTTATCTATGGTTTATTCTATACTTGACAAATTGTTGTCCTTGACATTTTTATTCTTGATAAACTGTTTCCTTTTGTTTTTCGTTGTAGGAAACAGAAAAATTTTCAAAGTCCTCTCATTTCATTTTACCGTTATTGAATTGGTGCTGTCCCCATGCCGGTGGTACAAGGCGCTTGCCATGCTAGTGGTCCGGACGGGTCTTTGAATGTGTTCTTCTGATGAGTTCTAACACGAATGAAACTCGACTTTCATGCTTGTTGAGTATATGAGCAACTGGAGGAACTGAGGATGATACGTGAACAGTGATCTGGTCAGCCTAAACAAATATATGTATACATATATACAATTATAGTGATTAGTGATGATTTTCTTTTGGATCAAGTGAATAGATTGCATTATTTATGAGATTAATTGATTGATCAATTCTACTCGCCTAGGCACTGATGATGATGATCATTGTCGTTCAGTACGATGAAATCAAAAGAACATTGCAACTAACTATTACTATCAACATGTGGAAGTGGCTTTTAAATTGGTAGTATCAATTCAGTGCTAAATTCCAAGTTGGTTTACACAAATATTGTTTTGATGGAGGTGTGTTTCAATTTGGAAGTCTTTAGACCCAAAATCATCGCTCATTTTCAACCTGTTGACATCATAAGCTAACAACCATCACTCATTCGTTCATTCACACATGAGGCTTACTTGGTCTGATCTTTGTTTGCCGGTCGCCTTCTGGTCCTCGCTTTCTTCGGAGCTGCGGCGCTTCTGTAAGCATTCAACACACAGGAAAACATTGTTTCCAATGAAATGTGAACTAGTGTCGTCTACAAGTAAATTCGACTAGATAGCCTGTTCAACACACAGAGTTTTGCTATTCTAATACACATAGAACTAGACTATTCAGTAGTATTCTTTCATTTCGGCAAGAGAACAACCGGTATCGATTTTCACCAAACACAGCGATGAAATCATTTCACACAGGTTTTTTGGAGGAGCTATGAGGTTCGTAAAAACCAAGCATGCAACGCATAACTTCTCGTTAATGCAAGAAGTAACCTGATACACGTGTTGCAAGTGTTCTGCCTTGGTTTAACAGGTTCTTTTGATCAATAACAACAATGCAGAATGCGGAAAATCGGAACCTCGCGTTACAGATTTCGAGCATGTGAAATACCTCTGTATCCTAATAAAGTATGAGCAATACTCCAACCAACAAGTTAAAATGATAAAGTGTGATAATGAACATCCCATATCACAGGATAAAGTTGTTCAATTTCAAATACAGAGACAAAAAGGTGCTGCTAAGTGAAGATTGAACAAACATTTTCAACTTTCCTGAAGGGGCTTCTGCCTCCTGGATGTATATTTGACATACGCGTTTCATTGTCAAAATGAAAAATGTGGTTACAGGTTAAGGATGACCAAGTGCACAACCTTTAACTTCTAACTAGAACGAAAGAGAGAAGTTTGACAGAACCCCCTCCTCAGTGGAGTCCTGGGGGGCTGATCTAAGGTGACCTGCAGATAGGCGTTCAGAAAGCCTCATTTCTGAATACCAGATTGGTTAAACTTATGTTTCACTGCAAAAACTGCATGGCGGTGATGGTGAAGTCTAGTATTGTAAGCGCTGTGACTAAAATATCATTAATAATAATAGTATTTTTCGATTTACCGTAAAATAATATTGCCTGGGCAAGTTGGCAGTATTCCGCCAACAAGAAACTCATGGAACGTTCTTCTATGTCATAAAGTTTATTGTATCGTGATTTGTTTGGCACACAGTCCGACTCAGAGATGTATGAAATATAACACAATACAATACCATGGTATATTAGTTATCTCACTTTTCCTGATCTTTAAGTTTTCACCCTTTATTGATTTTCCAATTGTGATTTCATTTCGTCCATTAGCGTGTTTGTAGATGAACATTCTAAGTGCTTCTAAGTGTTAACTGTTACTAGTACCCGCCCCTGTTTGTACTGTGTACTACTGTCTGTGTTAACTACAATTTTAACAATACGGTTTTTTGAAGATATTGTACTAGATGAAAACAACACAGATTTGAAGTGAGCGCGACTTACTTCAGACCGTCCTGATCGCCACTGGGTTTTGGACCAGCGGCCCTTGCTGTGTCACCGGTCGTACGGAGTCCAATCACCTGCCAACGTTCACTGGGCTGGTTTGTCTGTCCCAGCTGCACATTTTCTTGCGGTTTTTCTCGCCCAAAACCTCCAGCAGGTTTGCTCGTGTTCGTATTTTCCACAGATCCGCCAACTTTTTTCTTACTTTTAGTCTTGCCTTCGTCAGACCGATTCTCCACCGTGGTTGGCTGTCCGGATACTTTATTGGCTCGATTTCCGGGACTGGGAGTTTTTTCGCTTTTCATCAATGCAGCTAAATCGGTTGTCTTCATGAATTCGTCAAATTTCGCACTGTTTGCTCGTAGCAATGCGATCAGATCACGATAGACATCGCCGGTCTTCTCAAAATTCATCTGGCCAGTTTTGTCATTATAGCCCTAGCACAAGCCAAACATGGATTATTGAAAACATGTAAATGAATATGCTGTTCGCGGATCCAGGGGTGTTATTATTATTACTATCATTATGGTCCGCACTTAGTCAAAGCCCATAATGCTCATCAATAAAATTTCAAAATAATAAACACCTATAGTTCTTAATCAAGTTGTAGATAAAAGTCAAACCTGGCAGGTGCAGTTTGGGATATTTTCCAAAAATTGAAATGGTTTGAAGCTTCCGACTGGGGTTAATGGATCAGTAGATATGAGGCTAAACAAACCGACTAACTTCAATTGAGGATGAATGCTAAACCGATTTACTTCACTGATTCTCGTCAAATCGGATTTGGGCCGGTTGTCACAGTAATGACATCTTTTCCATCCAGGAGATTCGGGATTCAAACCCCGGGCTAGCCCATAGACAGATACCGGCAATGAGCTTTATCAGGAGAAAAATGCAAATCTGCTGAGTCCCGAGTGTTTGATTGAATGAGTGACCGGGGGCCACGGTAAAAGATCGATCCCCCGAGAGAGTCAGATAAAAGCAATAAAACAATGCAGCGCGAAATGATCCGCGTTGTATTTTATCACTCCCGGGTGCAGTTAGATAATTTGCTGTTTCACCTACAAACTCGATCACTGAAGGAGAGTGTGACGCATAGCACACCTCTAAGTGAGACGAACTTTCAAAAAATGGATAAGGCTACGAAGCCAATTGAACAACGCACATCTGAGTGTCTACGGCATGAATATTTCAACTGGTAGGCCTTAAAAGGATTCATGTAGTAGTAACCCCTTCCGGAACATCCTCTCTTGTGTCTCTTTTGTTTACAATGTTTGATAAATGGTCTGGAGACATATGCGATGAAATTCGCTGTGGACAGAACAAAAGAAATATAAACAAGAAAATTGGATCTTATTACCGATGGACGGTTTGCTATTAGGTGCAATGCGAGCTTTGAAGGTTATTTTCAACCATCTTAGCAAATCCCTAACAAATCAATCGACTGATGCTCTAGAATCAGTAACATGTAAGACTATTTGGAGTATATTTTTCTGTGCCTAATTCTAACGGTGCGTGGCTTGCCCCGGATAACCAACCCCTCGTTGTATAGTTGTACATAATGCGTTCTGCGTGTGCTTTAGACATTAACAACATGGTTTTGCACAGGAGAATACATTCATTCGGAGCAATGAGTCACATATATAGCTCATCTCCTTCGCAACGCTCACTAAGTAAAGTTCATACCGTGAGTGTTTCGTGAAGGAAGATCGTGCAGTCTATTTACTCGACTGGCTTTTATCAATCATTCATTCTCACAACAATTTGAGCAAGAAAATTAAAAAAAAACAGTGAACCCCATACGGATTCAGAAAAGAGTATTTCAACATATTCTCACGAAACTTCGACGCCTTCCTTTCCGTGTCCGTTAACTTTAACCATTTCGCATCTGACTCAGAGTTACTTGTGAGTAGTAGTGCTCATAGCATGACTGAACCGAATTACCAATTTATGTTTGTTCAGGTGTCCTCTTCAGGGATAGTGGTAATGCACATGCCTTCCATACGATGGGTCCGGAGTTTCAATCCCGGACGGGACTTTGGAAATGCACTGCTGATGAGCTCTGATAGGAACGATAATTGAGTCTAGTGCTTCCGAGTGGATGGTTGGGTGGATGAACTGAGGATTGCACGTGAAGGTGAAGTCCGAAAGATAGTCATTTAAAATCAATATTTTTCCAATCACCTAAAGAAAGATTTTAAACTGCTTCAACTTGGGCTGACCACCATTAGCCGCATCTCTTCAATACCACTCTAGGAGTTGGTAACTAGCCTGTGCAAACGTCTTCTGAATGCACGTGAGGAGTTTGCACCTAAGATTCTTATCGACCCTTCACATTCACTGCACACAGAGTTACCTTTCTGTCGTTCCCATTAGTCAACTAGTTCTCACTGCCCTAGAGTGTTTATTCTCAAATAAGCATAGAATGTAAATCTACGGTGCGCCCTTTGGCACGTATTAGAGTTAACAAACAACAGTCTCTTACAGTTCCAGTTTCAGTTTTTATAGCCACTAATAAAACACTTTCGTGCGCCGATGTTGGTTTGTGTCCTTTGGCCGGCCATTTGAATAGAAGAGAACAATGAAGATTGGAATATTGAAAGTTTTTCGCAGAAATTCATTAAAAGTTTTTGTATTTAACTTTTTCTCTTCTTCTCCCTCTTTCCAATAAGTAGAAGTGAGCCTTCTCCTTTTACCTTATTCGACCGAATCGAAAGCCAGAAGTTAGCAAAAAGATCCGCACACGACAGTGTAAGTTTGATGGTGGTTGAAATCTGAAACACTCACGGGTTAAGGATATTCATCTGAAACTATTTAGAAAACCAAGATTGTTATTCATTAAACAACATGCCAGTATTTGCCGCGTAGGAAGAACGCAACAAGCAGCAGTACATCCATGATAAAGATGGGAGCACCACCCTAGATGAATGAATGTTATGCTGTTACTCAAACCTACTAGATAAATGATCACAGATAACAGAAGAAAGAAGGGAGTGAAACATTTTCAACTTGACCAATGATGCTATAATGGGAACAACAAGCTTCGCTTTGATCTTTGCTTGTGGCTCTGTGAAGATTTAAAGTGTTGCTTACATGAATAGTCAATTATGGTTGGTGTTTCTCCACGGAACGCAGAAATTCGACCCATACATCAGAACGTTGAACGACTCCCTTCTCTCTTTACTTCCGGAGAATCAGCGAAACTGTAATCATGGAGCGAAATGTACTCGTAGTACACGCAGCTCACATTAATATAAATTGGACCTTTTATTACAACATGAAGATCATTGATTGAACCCTTTAAAATTTCTTATTTGAACTTCGTTGAAAAAGTTCGGGGTTTGTTGATCAGATGGTATTCAGTGTCATTCACAAATGGTAGGCTAAACAAACATGGTGCGTCTGAAGCTGCTCAGATATTCATGGGACGTGTGCAGCCATGTAAGCTATTTCCGGGAAAATGTATCATTTGGAAGATGACTAGACGGTTTGACCTATTATTTATACATGAAAACGTAGACAGTTGCAGTGGAAAACAAAGCATCCTTGGGCATGAGCTTCTCAAACAGACGAGGCCTCGTTACCGTTGAACAGTATAGCCTGTTCAGTTTAATTCCGCTTGGACGACTATTAGGAAGGCAGTTTTTGCCGCGGTTTTGACTGACTCCCACAACAGAAGCTTTTTTCTACCTTGTATAACTGGGCCTCCAAAGAATAACAACATATGATGCACGGTTGCGCTGAACACACGCCGTTCTCTTGTATATTAAAAACATTGCGGCTTTAACAAGGGTACGGGAGATGGGTAGATTTTAAGCTTTTGTTTTAATACGCATTTAATGACCTTCTCTTCTAAACTTCCACTATCTTTTACACAACCCCTGAGGTAGATAGAACCGTTAGTTGTCTATGAATTTTCACACCTAAACAAGAGTGTAGACGCCGGCTCAGGTAAGTTTTGCAACACAACCTATTACATCGAAGGTTCAAAGTAGATGCCGTCTCCAGTCAACTCAATTGATAAATAATTAGTTGCACTTTTTATGGTCGCTTTGCAAAACAATACCGTCTGCATTTAAAATTTTACAGTGATTCTTGTTTCTGTCTTCCCTTAACATTTTAATAATAGGGTATGAGAATTCTAACTAAGAAACTCGATTACATAGGTTGCGTAAGGCTCCCTAGATGGGGACCACGGGATCATTGTGATCAATGGTTAGAGACAGTAAGTGTTATGGCTGGGTGTCATAGAAATGGCGTTGGTGCATCTTCTGAATTTCTATTTAACCTTAATCCACTGAAACTTTCCATTTTCTCTTCAAATCTACTTTTAACTTTCCTGTTTTTCTCCTAAGCTTCATCTAAATGGGCAGCCAAAAGGGACAGTAACCGAAACCAGAGCACAAAAGTGTTCTGCGAATGGTTGTATAAACTGAAAACTGAACTGAAACCACCAGTTTATTTGAGTCAAACTGCAACGGGAACTGAACAGAGATATGAAACTGGTTTGACGTAAGGTTACTTAATAAGGGAAAGCAAACAAATCGCCACGTCGATAGTTTACAGCCATTCAAAATTAATGCCATTGATTGAGTACACAAGCTTAGCCTGAATTTGTGTTGTAGGTTTTGTTTCACCTAAGCTCAAGCTAAATATAGCAAGAAATATTATGTTTGTAAATATGGTAAAACGTGCATTGTTTAACTTTAGTTCATAGTTTTACAGGCCAAGTAGTGTGCCGTTGTGATTAGACCGGAACACTAATCCACAGTTGTTTAAACACGATACTACAACTTGTCCTTACTCAGAATAACTCCTTTATACTCACCCCGTTAACAAACCATCCATAGGTTGCCGCGGTTACCGAAATATCGGTGGATGTGCCACGAATCCTTGCAGAAAAGTAAGCTATGTCACCGTGCATTTGTCGCCAAGGCGGAGCTCGACATCCGTTATCGTGTATCATTTTGAATACTGAAATTCATAAATGTAATGTTAGGGCTAGTAAAATAATGTCAACCTCAAGAGATACAAACAATTTGTTTCCTGCTACATCATTCTACGGGATTGCACAAAGTGAAACATAAAATCCACAATTTCTACCACAGTATAACAAGAAATGCCGCTCACAATTGTTCATTTGAAAGCTGAGAAATAAAGAAAATTCATGACTGAGGGGTTTGAGGGAACAAAGGATATATTAGCCGAAATCTCCATACAAACAAGTGTTTGTCCCTCATATTTGTAACTGATTAATTCGTAGTGGCATATTTTCACATATTTTTCAGATGATGGAGTAGCGAGATGAACTTTTGAACGCTGAAATTCATATCAATATAAATATAGAAACTTTAGGTAGATTAAGTTTGAAAACATTGAATAAATGCATGAGCGATAATGTTTACGACAATTAATGTTTGTAGACATTGATTACACGGACCTTGAAGTTTCCAACTTTGAAGTCCGACTTGACTTGACCCACACATTAAAATCCCCTGAGTACGACCCGAGCTCGAGCACCTTTGACATTTAAAACTAACAACTGTCTCAGCAAACAACGCATGCTGATGAAACATATCGGATAAAATTTGCAACAGATGTCTCAGATAACTTTGTATATAGAGCACATTCTGTAGTAGATAACTGCTTATGAGTTTGCTTAACCTCGGCGATGCTCCTCTGGATGACCTAATAAACTCGTGCAACGGGGCTTAGACAACGATTTTACAGTATTAATACTATATTTTTATCCTTCTCCGCTGCAACCACGTCTCTGTATTATACAGCAGTATCTAACTCACTAGTGCAGTCTGCTCTCGATTCTTCACAGGCGGGAAGATGTTCCGACAGCACCATAGATGTCTCAATTTGCTAAACACCAACCTAGCCTATTGTGAGCTTCCCTACATTGAATTCATGATGTTTCCGCTAGGTGCAATATCACTTCCCTGATACCATAATGTCTACTTTCTCTATTGCTTCTAAACTAGGTTATAGCTGGAAGATTGATCAACCCAATCCCGTAAAAGTCTTTTACACTTGAAGTTGTAAAATCTAATGAACCCATCCGGCCAATCTCGGTCTGCAATTAGTAGTACAATGTGATGTGCATACTTGAAGTAAAAAAAGCCTACAACCTAAGATCATATCAATATTGCCAGCCTCACAAGAAGAACTAGTTACTTCATGAGGCATGTGCATCACAACCTTAAATAATATAGTTGAAGAGGGGCTAGCCTTGATGAACATAGCTTTTCCTGGTGAATGCGCCTTAAGCATAAAATTAGCTTGGGCTATTATTATAAATGAGCCGTACCAATACAGTTCACTTTAATGGCACATTCAAAATATCTTTCTTGACCTTTTTATGTCAATCGCATTGTCACAATCTGATTATCCAATAAAAGAAGATTTCATCAATTTCCATAATATTACCATTTTTGATTCAAATAAAATGCAAAGCGATTTGAAAATTAATGTCTTTATACCTCTGCACTTATCAAATGAGCTCACTTAAATATTGATTTGGCGTAAGCCATTAGTTACTGAGTTTGTAAAACGATATTGAATAACTAAAGTTTACTCGCAATCTCACTTAAAAGTGGGACTGTGTGCCGTTTTGCACGCGTTCGCTTTTGTTCAATAAATCACGCACGGTAAATAACTTTATATCAGTAGTGGTAGAAGTAGACGTAGGTTTTGAGTCAACAACCATATTTTCGAACTCTTGATTTATTCAAAATTTCTTCTAAAACATGTTACAAAATAATCATAAAAAAGGTGTTTCATAAATATACAATATAATACTAACATACCAGCAGTTTAGGGGCAGTTACGGTGACAATGTAGCTATTATAAAATTACGATGTTCCAAAATCAGGATACAGAAATACCGACAGAAAACAACTATCCAAATGAAACCACAATAACAATAACATTTGGTTTCTTTCAATAATAGCTGTTTGTTTGTTTCTTTCTTGTAAATGTTTTATTTCCTTGTGGTACAGGGTTTTAGTAAACAAAACCTACAGCAGTCATGCAACTGGCTTCTGTTCTTAATCATGCTTATCAGAGTCTCTGAGAATTAACAATAGTTATTCCTTGGACCCAGACCTAGAAGAAGGATTTCAACAACCAAAGCCAATACGGAAAATAACATTTTTGCCCCTGCTTCAACCCACTTTATTACTTACAAATCGCTAATGCAGAGCTAAGATTTAGGACAAGATCCTGATCACTATTAACTTATTTATATTCACTAAAAATCATAAGGACATTCCGGGGTATAAATGATGTCTTATGCATCTCGAGTGATGAATAACTAAGAGTTTAAAAGACTAAATGGATGCTTTTGTGAAAAAACACCATTGCAGGTTCGGAGTTAACCAGAGTTGTAATTCGACTAAAGTAATATATATATTAGTTTGAATCCATTTCGCTTATGGTTACCTTGAAAACGAGTTAAATGTGATGTGTGATGTTAGTAGACCTTTTCACAAAGGTAAATATTATTGTGGTGCAGGTAAATATTAGGAGAATATCGATTCTGTAAAAGCTTACGACTTTTTCAAACAAATTAAAAATCAAAAAAGTTGATTTGATTGGCTGAATAATGCACTAATGACCAAGTGACGAAGACAGCGGCATTCCTGTTTTGGTATGCTTAAGCTATGAACCCAATCAAAACAATTTTCATAATTATATACCTAGATGTTATTCTGAGAAAATTGTACACAGTATATTTATCAAACGAACCAAAAATAGCTACGAACAAAACCCAGTTATTATAAAGCGGAACCATATCCAAGCGTATTCTAGATACCACCGAAAATGTTATACATATATAGAAGGATAAAGGCTGAAGGTGGAACCTAGGATGTCTACCCAAAATTCACGTAAGTTAAAAAATCTTTCTAAGCTATATTCAAGCTGAATCAATTTCCAATGGATATATCTGAGGATGATTAGCAGTAAACATTTCAACCGAAAATTAATGATTACTAAGGTTGGTCTATTGAGGTATACTTTAATCTATTATGACTCACAACCCCTGTTCAGACGTTTGACATTTGCTTTGTATTGAATTAAAACCTTTTCGAGTAATGTATAAGTTTTCAGACAAACCATCTTCCAATCTCCAAAATGTTTTGTATTTAAAGTAACATAATCACGCCAATGAATCGGCAGAAGCCACAGATTGCCTTTTTGAATTGGCAATATTTTATGAAATACGAAATATATAATCTAACTTATCTATGAATTTTAAGAGAGGTTTCTGTAACCGTTGTCAGTCTGATCGTAAACTTGATTTTAAAATTTTTCTTATGATCGTGGGGTGAGATTACTTTTATTTTAATGACTTTGCGTCATGACTTTATCACGATAGAAAGTTTGGTCTAGTGGCAGACAAACTGAGAAAATGTTTATTCCTTGTCTCATGAGCACCTTCCAGATTTTTTACGTTACATGGCACGTATGACTGATTTATCGGTCATTATTGATCATTATCAATAATTAACTGATAATGAATGATTTCAATATTTATTGGCTTCACATTCATGTTGATGGTTCTTACCTCCAGTTGGGAGTAAATAATCAAGGATGCCTCTTTCGTTCTCGTTTCCAATTACATGTTGCAATAATCGTAATTCTCGTTCGACCGATTCCGGAGTCATTCGTATCTCTCTAAAAAATACCTTAATTGAAATAATCTCTTACTCGGCAACCTTGTGCAGAGTTTCGTTCATCAGCTTCATATCCANCCAAATTATGAAAATCCAAGGCCATTTTTAGAATTATTTTTTTCTCTGTTTCATTTTGAGCACCTATGAAATTCTCAATCATTAGCTATCACTTTCAATGAATACCGTTCTTATCCATCACCTCCTCCATAAATCTGTAAATTGAATCATCACTGTCAATAAGTGATGATGAAAACCGTTCTCCAAGAATTTTTGACAAAGGATCCGGGTTACCTACAAATGAATGTGGTAGATCAAGTATTCTATAGTTACATTCTAAACAAGATCTGCATTCAGATATAGAATCAACATTCGACATGTTCAGTATCTTTGCTGCTTCTGTTAAGCACAGTACGCTGAATTCATAACTTCCATCTTTTTGCTTTCGCAGTCTCCCTAAAGGATTTCCAGCAGCATCTGCTTGCGGACTCAAAGCGCCATCATCACTTTTCCAGTTATTTCAACAAAAATCAAATACCTTAAATCATAACCAGTTAGTTTCTCTGGAGTTATATTGCTTTTCCAAACAAGAGGGTTTTTGAATATAATATTTCCAGCTCCAGGGTATTTTGATGTGTATTGTCGCACGAATGTTATTATTTCATTCAAAATTGTCTGGTTAATCTTAGAAAATTCTAATTTTCCTGAACTCCCACCCCGTGCAGTGGTCCATTCCGCGGCTCTACTTAATGTTAGTCCCATTTTACGGGTTTGATCAATTGCCAGCGAACGACGCTATAGTAATTGAAGAAATGATGGATTAAAACAAATTTGAAGGAAATGTGGAATGCGCCATATAATGTTCCTCAGTCTGCAAAATAAGTTGCAGGACCAATTTTTCCAAATCTTTCTTTATTCATTGCTACGATGTGAACTGATCTGATCAAATTATATCAGGTTGCTTAACTTGCGGCTTGAGCCAACGAGAGTGCAGTCAGTCAGTCAGTTTCAGATCAGGTCAGGTCAGGTTGCACAGGACTGATAATGGTCACGGCCAATCGAGCGCCCAGATTTCTTCCGGCAGTATGCTCACAAAGTGTGCACCCACCACTGCAAATTGCCCTCAGAACACGTCCTTGCTGAAAGGGAAGGAAAAAACGCGTCTCCTTTTCACCTCATCGGCGAACAAGGGACATGGATCATGAAGGCGTTCCATATTACAATAAAAATCTTATTCTGGAAAGAGCTCTAACCATCGCTCATCCAGGGAACGCTTAAATGAAATCACACTTCCTAAGTCTACTAATTCCTTTGGCAACCTGTTCCAACTGTTCACTACTCTGTTACTGAAGAAGCTGGATCTAATAATCAGGTTGCAACGCTGCTTATGTAACTTGTACCCGTTCCCTCGAGTTCCTTGGTAGACAGCCTCCTGGAACATGCTCTCTTTCCTTACTCCCGAGAGCCCCTTCACAATCTTAAAGGTTTCCAGTAAGTCTCCCCTTAGTCTTCTCCTTTCAAGCGAGAAGAGATCTAAGTCCTTTAGCCTGTCTTGATATGACTTACCCTTTTGACCCTCAATCATTCGGGTGGCTAGTCTTTGAACCCTCTCTAAACAGGCTGCGTCCTTTTTGAAGAAGGGTGCCCAAGCCTGCACGCAGTACTCCAAGTGTGGCCTCACTATGGCTTTGTACAGGGGGAGGAAGACGTCAGCTTTCCTACAGGATAGCACAGACTTGAGCCTGAACAGCTCTCTCCTCGCCCTCGCCGCAGCCAGTACACATTGGTTCTCCCAGCGGAAATCTGCCGTCACCGATACTCCCAAGTCTCTGCTGGTTCTTAAAATCCCCGTGGTGAACTCCCCTCCACCTAGTTGGATTGACAATTGTTCGTCAGCACGAGAAAGTAAATTACTTTTGTCTGCATTCAGTGGGAGGTCCCATATTGTTGCCCATTCAGCTGCTCTACGCAGATCATCCTGCAATTGCTGCCGGCCTGTTGATCCAACGATCTTGACATCATCTGCAAAGATG
>UZAN01051930.1:218-18280 GCA_900618425.1 Echinostoma caproni | reverse complement strand
ACAGTAGTTAAGCCCATATGATAACGATTCAAGTTGTAAACGACTGAGCTTACATGACGACATGTTTAACACAAATTTGCTCAGGTCTTAGGGGAACGGTGATACCATTAGTTCGTGGTCCAGCGAATTTTCCGCGACTTCAGTTCAAAGGAACGCGTTTGGCGAACACGATCGGAACAAAAATTCCTGAATTTGATAACACACACAAGCTTCAACTGGTCAAAAACATCTGATACCTTCACGACAATCGATAACAGTTCCGTAAGTCTGACGTTGCACTCCTCAATGTGCGACTTGGCATATTGTTTTAAATTCTCGGAGGTTGGACGAATGTTTTCACAACGCAAGCGCTTGCAATAAGAGATTAGATAACTATCCCGTTCAATGCATTTCAACAATAACTCAATTCTTGTTCGCTTGACAGCAATATTGCACCTCAGCCTGACTATTCCGTTTAACTGCCGATCACAGTTATGGGGAAACGACGTTTGAGAAATTGGAAGCATAGTTTCCCCGTACCGAAGTTGAATAAAGAAGCCAAAAACAGGTTTGCACAAGGTATCCTGGATTATTTCGCTGCATTTGTACACAAGCATACTGCAGTCTATGTGATCATTAGTATATGGTCAGTAAATAACAGAATCATAGGCGGAGAAAGATTGCGGTCAAAATTACTCACCAAACACATTTGTTACCAAGGTAGCATTATCGAGTACCGACCACATACCGGTCTGGCTTCCTCAGCACCCTATTGACATTATTACAGCAACAAAACATCCAGCTATATCTGCTGAATTTGGTGCATGACTACTTTACCCACCGATGCCAGCGCACAGGTTTTAATGGTATTGGGTCTTGCATGGTAAGCCAAGGTTTATGTCGGCGTGAAATTTCATCCCGTTTCCAGTATCCGCTCATTATTAAAATAAACACCTCAATCTATGTGTCCACAATGTACAAAAAACATTCAGGAAGGGGATCGCGGCCATACAATGGTTACCTGGGAAAATACACAATCGGAAAAGATGAGCAGCGGTGGCGGAGTTTGAACTCAGGACCGCCAGATTGCCGCTGCCCGTGCGTTTTATATCACTGGACTCACTCCATAACTGTTATCTTCCCCTGTCTGCGTTCTAAGGATAGTATATTGATTAGACGCTCTTTGAAAAACGTCTCTTGATATAAAATGTGTCCCTTTTATCGCGCCCGCACTCCATTGCTCTCTAACACCTTAGAGCATATGATCATTGGAGTGAATTAAGCCGATCATCTCTCACTCCATCTTCACTTCCATCATCCGCAATAAACTTAAACATTTATACACCCGCACCACAGCTCTTCAAAACTCTATTGTACTTCATTTTACTCGCCTATCGGTTTCCAGAGAACAAAAATCAAACGAACTGATACACTGTCTCACGTAATTCATGCTGCGGTTTTTAATTTTGCTGCGTAATCTTGCCCGTCATCATCATTGCATTATTATTGAATACCATATAATGAAGTCCCTTTATTTGCGTGCAAGCCGAAGAAAAAGTGATAATTTTATCACTGCAAATTCTGCCCACAATGAAAAGTGCTTTCTTCCATTGATTAAACTTACATTTCTCTGGCTGGTGGTTACTATGTCTTCAGTTGTACCGTTCCTCTCAATCCAGTTCAATTCGACGGTTTCTGTCCAGTTTCGAGGAGATTCAAAATTGTTGCGATATTCCGAATTCATCAGTATGTCGCCCAAAACCAATTCGCGAACCGAGTGTTTCCAAATCACTGAGGTTTCAAGACTTGACACCGAAGTGTTTGGAGTTTACCTGTGATTGTGAAGAAATTCAAACCAAGAGAGTGCAGGTGATTGTGATTGCAAGCCATGTTATGTTCTAGGGAATCGATGTATTGTTTATAAGGTTTCTTGGCTATGATCAGTAAAATAGAAACATTGGAAATCTGAACAAATTCTGTTCGAATGTTGTGCTTGTGTAGGTACCGTGCACTGTTTGTGGGGGAGATCTGGGGGGGGGGGGGGTNGGGGGGGGGAGGGTTATCAAATCTCAGGATATGGTTAGTTCTCAACATATGAAATGCGTTTAATTTGCGAAGAATTTTTGCATGACGGTCGATAAAGATCATGGAACAGCTATTTGATCTTTCGCATTCAAATCACAGTTACTTGTAAGTGGTGATAAGGGAGAAGTTATATTGATGTAGATTGACAATCCTTCAGACTTCATCTTCACACATAATCCTTAGTTCACCCAGTCTACCACGCACTACGAAAGCCTTGGACTCCAGTTTATCTCCCCTTAGAGCTCACTAGTAAAGGTATTCAAAACTACTGGGTTGGAGTTTAGTGGGCAATTACCTCAGTTTCTGATGAGTAGCATTGGGAAAATGTTACTGAAACCTGCATAGTAGTCCTGATTTGGTGGGAGGCATTCGAATGGATAAAGCAGATAGTTATTCGTGTCTCCTTTCGTTGAGGTTGGGTTATCTCTGAAGACGATATCTGAACAAAACTGAACTGGTATTTCTGGTCAGCCCGGGGCTTGAGCTGGTTCGTACATTACCATCACACAAGCCTTCCATGCTCTAGTTCCGGAGTTCCAATCGCGGACGGGTATATGGCCACATGATATAACTTATTGATGAGCTCTTAGGAGAGCGAAACTGGAGTTTATTGTTTCTCCTGATGGATATGGATGAATGGTCGTAAGTTGGGGGAATTTCGAAGGTGGTCAGTCTAAGTTTATGTTACTTGAAAGGAGGTACTCAAGTGATTTAGATGGCTATCATCGGGTTGCTTCGGTTCCTAGCATCCAGTTCAAAACCTACAACGCCACCACGCTTCGATGGAATTCAACTTTGCTGGCGCTCGGCTCAATGCAGCACCTAACCTCGTGAGATCCTATGTGATTTGAAAATCCAAGTCCTGGGGCATAAGTTGCGGGTTTCCATGAGAGGATCGCAAATTTTCGTGACCAAGGTGTTATAAAAGTCTATCCCACACCACAAATCACAGTTAACCGTAAGTAAAATGCTTCACTCAGTACCAGAATTTTAAGCATTGCGATTGCGACACTGGCTTCTTGTGATAGCCTGATCACCAATTATCAGTTAAGAGGGCTGAGCAAAACGTTTCCGGATATGCACGTACGTGGTGCATATCACCGGGAACTGAAAACGTGAACTCTAATCTATTGCCAATATTATTACCTAATTGCAATTCCCAGAACTATGTATCAACAGCCGAGCGTAGCTCACAGGTCTTAAAGGTGGAACTTAGTCATTCACTGAAAGGCGATGATTTTCTACGAATACAAATGTGGTTTAAAGCAAAAACAGATTATTGATCTTCTGCGAGCTACTTTTGATAATAATGCACCTTCAAAAGGCACTATGGTGAGTGGTTTGCGGAATTTAAGCGTGGCAGGCGGTTCCCGGATGATGACACTCGGTGTGGTCCACCTGTGGAGGCCATCACAGCGGACAGCATTGCTGCTGTGCAAGCGATGGTGGAGGAGGATGCGCGGGGGACATTGGCACAGCTGGCGAAAATCATCGGGAATAATCCGCATCATCTTATATGATAAACTCGGCCTCAGAAAGGTTTGTGCACCCTGGGTATTCTATCAGCTCAGCCCGGAACAGATAACAGGTCGGATGAATTGGTGCCGCACCATGCTTACCAGGTCTGACGGTGTACGTAACGATGCACATTTGGCGCAGCCTCAGAAATTACGACTCGGGCTCAGTGTGGCAAAGCATATGACGGCTTTGTTCATGGCCAAAACCGGTCAAGTGTCTACTGTATAGCAAGGCACAGTCATCGGATAATGGTACACCACCCACTGCCTGCCGCAAGTGCTGGAAGCTGTTGCCAGGCGTCGTCCAAGGGCTCGAGCACTAGGGCCTTTGCTGCACCATGACAATGTCACCAAATCTGGAAGCCACTTTCGAATGTGTTTGACCATCCATTAGGAAAGATGATGATTTGTTCTGTCTACGTATTCATTACCGCAACTGCAGACAAAGTGTGAGAGACAGGACCGATTTGTCAACCAGTTTGAGTTTGTCCGGATCAACTCAACCAGTAGAAGCAATGAGGCTGAATTGAGCGGCACAATTTCACCGTTAGAGTATATCATCTAAAACTTGATCGTCTCAGAAATCTGGCATAATGCTTGCCTACTCTTCGGGCTGGGTCACCTTATCGGGATGTGGATGTTTATGAATCTTATTTTTGGCAAAAGAGAGCTTTTTATCAACTCATTTAATCACCTCGTGATTTTTATTTCTAGAGATCCAAGGGATTTTTTGTTCCCCACAGTATGAAATACAAGAGATTAGGGATTGACTGATTATAAATTTCGTGAAAAAGATTAAAACTTCCATCAACGGTAAAAATAAAGAAACGCAATGTTTGCATAATGACTTCGCAGTTCAGTCAGTAGAGCGTGAGCGGTACAAAAGTGTAGTTGGCGTCCATGTGTGGTTTCCAATCCCTAAAGGGCCGCTGAACCATTCCCAAATCAAACGTACGACTTTTAAATAACTATATTCGGCACTTGGTTATGATAGAAGGGGGATGTGAACAACAGATGCAAATTGCCGAAAGAAATGTTTTGATGGTGTTCCCTAGTAATCTACTCGATAAATACAGTTTTGAAGTTCAGCTGCTTTTTGCCGCGGGCAGCACATTATAGTTAGGGCAGTAGGACGGTCTATGTAATTGCAATTGTTATCACAATTTCCGTGGGTTTAAAGCCTATGTTTCAGTCAATCATAGTAAAATCGATCGGTGGTTTTTTCCATGTATTAGAACTTCAAATACTGGGTTTTCATGTCTCTCTGATCTGACCTGATAACTGATTAGCTCGCAAAACTACCGTAAGTATTGATGAATGTGGGACATCAATCTTCATTAATTTATCAGCTTTGTTGAATACATTTGTTAGTGGCAACACGTTAGGTGTGATAAATACTAATAGTAGAGAGAAGAATTAACGGAAACGTTCGTCAGATATCAGTAGCTTACCTGAGGCAAACATTGATCGTGACCACAAACTAATGCTACAGCTAATTTTATTTCTTACACGCTAACAACGATAACAGTTTCTAGACAGCAAATAATTTCGGGACCGACACCATATCGAAGAAAAGTTTCAAGTAACAACGGAATTTCCAAAGTCTGTGGAACAGATTACTCAGTGCTACCAGCTAGATTCCATAGTCTAGACAACTGTCAATGTCAATGAGACGTATCACTGAGAGTTTATACTGACTTATTTCTTTCCAACTTGTCACGTAAAGATGTATTAAGTATTGTTAGGACGTGGGTAAATGAGATTACTTGTTCTTTGAAACTATTTTTGGAACTGCAGTTCAATAGAAGCATAAGGGTACATTGATGCACTGATACAAATAAACTGTATTTTTATCTTCTGTATGTATTTAATGCATGTGTTTTAATGTTTACAGAATTGGGAGATGAGAAATACTTTCTTGTTCACTACGTGCCAACACGTGGACAAAACGAAATGGAATCAAAGTTTTCTAATAGGAATTACTTACAAGCTCATTCTTCACTTGCCCACAAAGATATTTATACGACTGAATCTTTTCTCAGGTAAAATAATAAATATCACGTATAGTTTCAAAAAGGAAACAACATATAATCCAATGTTCCACTTCTTTGCGTCATTAGTTGTGCAGGAATGTAAGGTTTTCCAGGCTTTTGTGAAGTTTCCACTCGAAAGATTGAATAGTTGGTGCAGAAATGATGAGACTAACACCGGGATTCCATGCGAAACTTTGAAAGCACTAACTAATTAAATTATATCCCCTGAGGGTGGATGGGTCCAGTGATATTTGAATCATCAAAATCGAATCTCTAATTCGGCGGTTCTGAGCAGAATATAATCTCTTCTCGTAGGTCTTTTCTCTGATTTCCTAGCAAGTAAAATCAAACTACTTAATTCTTGGAATTATTGCTAGGAAAACATCAACCAAGATGACGGACATAGAATGACTGAGGGTTTAAACCAGATCTGTAAATAACAGTTTCTATGGAAACGTGTGTGACACCGTCAAAGATTACAGCACAACTGTTTCATTCTGTATTGGACTATTCAGCAATTCATACTTTTCCGTCCCTGTCAGGACCCGAACCTTGAATCTTCGGGTTGCAAATAGAAATCCTTACCCCCGAGCTGCACGGTCGACGGTTGCCATCTTGTGCGAATGGTTCAATCGGTTTACAGTATCCAGTTTGCAATAGCCCATCCTAATCCGCCGCCCTCTCTGCTGCATTTGCTGCTTCAGTGAATAATAGGTTTAACCTCTGTACATGCTACCATTAATCCGGATTGGGCTGTGCATATCGTCGGCACTACTCTGTAGTCTGTTTAAACTGAGGGGATTCTACAATATGTACGTAATGTAATGTAATTTAAGCGGCATAGCGGCATATACGTGGTTTAATAAATGCACTTTTCTTCAGGGCTCTATTACTTGCTAGTAATATCCATTTATTTCACTACGAAGATCGCGGTCAAGTGAATTTTTATAAAACATTTCAGATATCTTCGTTCCTCAAAGCAAGAAAGCAATCGAGAATATCTTGATCAGGTGTTTGACTAGATATCTTTCAATCTCAAACATCCCTTCGCTAATTTAGCCGATAACTACTCCGGACTGCACTCAGACCTAATTTGATTTCATATTTTTTTATGGTACGCTATAAATATATAGTTTTATAACTTCAGTCAATGTTATATGCAACAGATGTACAATAACTATCAGGTAATTAAAGGCGTTCAATCAAAGATTTTCTGGGGAAAATGTAAACATTAATTAGATAGTTCGGCTTGTTATAGTCCAGGGGCAAACTGAAAACTCGGAACGTTGATAAATGAAAGATATTTGAGTAATTTTAAAATGAAATCAGATTATGTATCAATCAAAAAAGCTGAACTTGTAACGAGTTAATCGGGCAAACGGAAAACGAATACAAGTGCAGTAGTAGAGCACCTTATAGATACAGGGCACCATGCAGACGAGGGTGTATTCAAGGTGATGTACAAAGTGCCAGTAAACCTGTCCAAAGCTGTGCATCAACGGCAGCTGCGAGGGTGGCCATTCGGTTACTCAACCAATCCCTTTGTTCTCAAACGTGATTCGTTCAGTCACTTTGCTTATTTACCCTGGCAGCAAACTAAACCAACAGATCCAAACAATCATGACCCTTGAATTGAGTCAGGGACGCAGATCGGAAATGGATCAGCTGTGAACATTTATAACCCATACAACGACAAAAATCTCTGTCCTTTTATTTCCAAACCACTTATCACAACATCACAACCAACCAAACATGTTTTACATACCAAAACTTTGCACCCCTACTGAGGCCGATTGTACAAACACAAAGAATGGTTAAGGTCCCCTTAGTTAGCTCTACCTCAAAAACCACAAGGAAACCGAGGATGGGCAAACCGAGAGGCTCCACCAAACCCAAGGCGATGAAGAAGGACACCAATAGTTCAAAAGAATAGATGCTCCTAAAGAGTAGGAAAAATGACACAAAGCAACTTCGCCATTTGAAAGGAATTCAAAACTACCAACGAAGCTCAAAATAACGTCCCTGGCCCGGTAGAGGTAAGGATTTCGAACACTCAAAGTCCTAAATCAGTCACTTGGGCAACTGCTATTGCAAATAAGCCGACTGCAAGGTTGGGAATCTCAGTGAAAGATGCACTAGTAAAAGAGCGGCATTCAGCCACCTCAGAAGAAGAATTAAAAGATGGTAACTTATAAAATAATAATTAATATTAATAAATAAAATGGTGGTGATGGCGCAATGGTTTAGTCGCTGTCACCGGCGTACTTTGGACCCTATGGTCCGAGTTTCAAGCCCCGTCACCGCCACCCAGCTTTGATGGTAGGCAGCTCTACTATCCTCCGGTTCAATACCACGCCTAACCTATCGGGGCCTTATCTGATTCGCCACTCCAATTCCCGGGGTTAGGGTTGCCGGGTTCTACCACTGAGCAGCAGGTCCGCGTGACTATGGGATTCATCACTCTTAGGTGTGTAATAAAAAACAATTTTAAAAATAAAATGGGATGCCAAGTGATCCAGGAGTCCCTCCTTCTGAGGACAAAAAATGTGGTTCTCCTTTAGGTTTTCCGCATGGGGGCACCCCAGTAACCAGTGGCTTGAGCAAAATCAGGCTGAAGTTTCCTGAGTTTGTTATCCGGTTTAAGAATACCTGCAGCCTTCAGGGCAAATGGGGGAGCTTAAGACCAGGTCAGCAGAGGCAGATGTGATTGTCGCTACTGTGACTTGGTTTAAGAGCGAAGATGTAGTACTGGGGTTACAAGAGCACAGCAAATATAGACAAGATAGAGCCAACCGGAGGAAATGGGTGGAGTCCTCCCAGAGGTACTGGCTACTTGTAACCAATGGAAGTGGGCACTGCAGTTGGCTACTCCCAACGTTCAGGTAACTGCTTGCCACCTAGGGGTTGGATCGGGACCTATGATGAATGTTGGCGTTTATAGGGCACCACATTCAACTGTGGCTGAGGACAATGAACTACTGCGTATCGTGAAAGAGGTGCTTCAAAGGGCCCATAGATTCCTAATCGTGGGTCAGGTCAGGTCAGATCACAAGACTGATGGCTGGTGCCAACGAGAGTCCAGTTTCTTGCGCAATCCAGTTCCAATGTGCTCAATGCGCTTCGACAGCTTTGAACTTCTAGTTCCCATAGGAGGTTTCATCGTTAGCGGATCCAGTAAAGGTAGGCGTGTCTGAAAAAGGCNGAAACAGTCTACACAGAATCTAGCTGCGAAGGAAAGGGATAAAAACAACGCCTTAATATAACAAATGAAAAGCAATCTACAACCGTGTTGGATTGTAGGGGGGCTGACAGTGATTTGTAGGCTTCAGGATCCGCGGAGTGTCATGATTGCCGCCAACTGCTTATGTTATTCCGTTATTTCGCGTTCGATCTTAAGCATGCAGGGATCTTTTACAAAGCTACATTGATTGAGATGGCAGGCAACGGGCCCATGTGTGTAGTACACGATGGCTCGATTCAATCTTATGTATATATATATATACTCAGGCATACATATTATCATAAGCTCATACCGATTATTAGGTTATACTCTAATGCATGCATACACTTTACTCATACGTGAGTACATACAATCATACACCCACCCATATCCACGCGTGCTCAGAATCACATGCGTATGTGTATACATTGGTTTATGATGGTGAACATCTATACCGGTCCCAGTGGAAGAACTATAACGACGAGTGTCTCCACTTTGTGGCATCAGATGCAGGACGATCATTCCGGAGGAGCACCGGTCCCGCTTCGATGGTCTTTTTGTGGTACCACCCTATGCAGTAAGTAGTACCCTTGGATATTTCCTCGGTTACAAGTTCTCACATGCCGTATGGTGGAATCCTGATTATATTAGGCAAAATAAGATAGAGGCTACTCGAGGAGTATTTGCGAGACCGTTATCACATCACAACGGGGGGGAAGGTCATACATACTTGATCATCAGCCACGCTAGTGGGATAGAAGAAAAAAAATTGGGAGACAGGAGTTTACTTCGGAGCCGGGTACCCCACGGTTTAGAGAGGTTTGGCTTAATGGCAACACTCTTTAACTAGGACGGTAAACTTCCCTTTTGGTATTGCGCTCAGGGTTTAACTGGTATTTGACCGTGTATATGTACATACATACCACTTAGGGGCAGCATAGTGGGTGCATTCATTTCCCTTTTATGAATCACTATTTTCGTTTCATTTCTTGTTTGCAGGGCTGGTTGGTTACATAGGGCTACCATTGACACCTACGACCCGTATGATTTAGGGTGTGCGTATTACTGTACCAACCCTAGGGGACATCGCCGCATAACTTTCTCCTTTAGGGGTGTGTTGGCCTACTTTGGTTCGTCCCGTATGAATTGGTTTTTAAAACGTGTGGGGGACTCGGAGTAAAACGTGAATGAGATGGGACCGCTAGTTGGGTCCAGGGTAAAGGTCAAGAGATATGGGATGATAGTGGAAATAGCGGTAACACGCAAAACTCCTCTCCTGTCCTCTCTGAAGCGGTTATCCCAGATTTGCAGCCCCCTACATTTAAGTAACTGACCCGCAGTAATAGTCCAACTCAGACCACCCAGGTACTTCTGAACATTTGTCAGTAAGCCATCATATGCACATGAGCCAGCATGCATGCCTCCATCGTCAACCACAAGTATCAATCATCTTCAATCAACTATCACTACCACCCCCATATCCACGTGTCCACCACCCTGCTTCCTCATGGTTTTTCAGGGAACACCACCGACCAGCCAAAGTCGAGCCTATGTTTCAAGATTGTGACGCCATCCGCTGTAGCCATTTCATTGGATAGTTTATTCCATGGGTTAACCACTCGGTTAGTGAAGAAGCGAACTCGGATCTCCAGTCCAGATCGGTTGTTCACTAACTTCTAGTGGTGACCTCTGAGGTTGGTATTTTCAATCAAACTTAGTAATGATCCTCCCGGGTTAGAGAGACACTTCAAGAACCCGAAGGTCTCAATTAGGACCTCCTGAGTCGTCGTTTCTCCAAGGAAAACCGATTGAGGCTTCTCAGGTGACTGTGTGACTGACCGCGAAGGTGAGCAAAGCATCTAGGGAACCTTCGCTGAACTCTTTCCAGGATGACTTTGTCACTTACGAGGTACGGCGACCGGGCCTGGACGCAGTGCTTTAAGTGAGGATGAACACAGATCTTATACAGTGGTATGAGGATCACTGGATTTCGCGAGGCCATCATTCTGAGCAGCTGAGTGCCATATTCGCTCTTTTGGCACCCATTAAACACTGGCTACCCATTTTGAAGTCTGCAGTAATCATGACCCCAAGGTCCTTTATCTCCGAAGTCCTTGGGATTTTGTCTCGATTATCTGCCTCTCCAATCCATCTCCAGTGGGTTTTACAGTCACCATCTATCAGTTCTCTACGAATTGAGGTATTATGTGGAAGGTCTCAGTCCACTGTCCAGCCGAACAATGTATCCAGGTCCCTTCGCAGTAATGAGCTATCTAGGTTATCCACCAGCTTGATATCGTCGGCGAACAGAAAGGTAGGTGATTCCAGCCCTCGAGTCAAGTCATTGACAAATATTAGGAACAAGAGAGGCGTCAGTACTGAACCCTGAGGTACACCCCTGGCTACCCGTTCTACGGTCGACCGGCAACCTTCCTCATTCACATAAAAGGACCTGTTCTGCAAAAATTCACATATACATCTCCTGGTGCCAGGTTTAATGCAGTCATCTTCCGCAGGAGGAGACGATGATTAATTGAATCGAAGGTCTTCTGAAAGTCGAGGAAGCATACCTCAACTCCTTGCACTTTATCTAACCTCCGTGTCACTTTATCAAGGAAAGTGATCAGGATCGTGAGATCAGACGGTTTCGGCAAAAAGCCATGCTGTCTAGCGGATAGTAGCAGTGTGACGTGCTATCCTGTTTCTTATAACCCTTTCCAGGCAGCCTTTTTGTGGTCGCAGCTCCCTTCCAGAAAGTTGAATGTACATCCGTATATTCAATAAATAGAAAAAGGAAGTAAAATACATTTCTTATTTATTTATTTCCATCACTTCAGGAGTTACCGATGTAAGTCTGGCCTGCCTATGGTTAACCCCTACATTCATATCCCCCCATGTGGATAGGCGTGACTGCAGCTAGTGTCCACTGCTCAGAGAGTCTAGCGTCAGCTAAAGATCGATCATAAGGTTTCGCCAGGGGAGCTGCCAGAACCTCAGTCAGTGGACGGATTACTGCAAAACGTATTTCGTCTGGTGATATTGCCTTGGTTCTCTTGAGATGCACCAATTTTTTTTGACTTCATCTGGTGAGAACTCTACTTCAGGCATCAAGGGACCTTGTTTAATGACGGTGTTGGAATTCAACCTGGTTGGCCCCTATCTTGCCTATGAACCTGCTAAAAGCAACAGCGGAGGACCTCCGCGTTTTCCTCCGCCGGAGTAGCCTGTGCCCTTCAGGTGGTTCTTCATGTGGCAGCCTTGGACTAGACGCAGTTGAAAAGGGCTTTGGGTTAACCTTCGCAGTGATGCCGAGCATTAGTTAATGGGCTGGTTGGCATTTATTCTGTGTTTTGTTGGTCCCTCTTTATATTCCAGGCACCTACGTTGTCCTTCCATAACCATAACTCAACCTCAGGCGTTCTTCTTAATCCACTGTGCCTTCCTGGTCCAGCTTTCCACCATGTTGGTTTACCTAATCTCTTTATCAGGCGAGCGGGGCATGAGTATTCGTTGGGGCTATCATGTTTTCCCTGATTTGCCCGTAGCATTGTTCTACGCCTTGATTTGTATCGCTGGACCAGACCATCTGCTCTCCTTGGGCTTTTAGTTCGGTTAAATTCATTCCGCCATACTCTCCGCTGAAAGTTTTGGGGGAAGCTGCCAATGTACAATGAGTGTCAAGTGGATCATAGCATGGGCACTTTTTCCAAGTGGTACTCGTACTTCCAGGTTCTCAACATCGTCTGCCCCCTTGGTGATCACTAGATCGAGTAGGGCTGGACTGTGCCCCGTGCGCCGTCTAGTGTTCTTGTCCACATGTTGTACCACATCATGATCTCGGAGAAAATCCAGTATAGCCTGGCTAAACGATCATTACGGGGCACTCTCGTCCTCCCAGTTGATCTGCGGAGCATTGAACTCCCCAATGAAAAGGATTTTGTCCCTTTGGGTTGGCGCTCTGCGCAGTAAGTTTACTAGCTCTTCATCTTTTTGGAGTGTTACTTGTGGGCTAAAGTAGACCGACAGCACTAGAAGGGAAGTATCACTTATCCTTAGTTTGCAGCTGACCACTAGTAGGTTAGGCGCGATTAGTGTGTCCTTCACCTCTTAGTGATAATGTTGAGCCACGAGTATCACAGAACCTCCTGTCTGTCTCCCATTCTCCCTGTTGGCTCTTTATGCACAGACATTTTGTGAACAGAGTCTATTACTACTTTTTGGTGAAGCCAGGTTTCGGTGATAACTATTATGTCAGCTTGGCTCACTTTTGTTCTTAGCTTTTACCTACACTGCACCCGTTGGTGCATGCAACATGCAGCCTTTTTTACCATCCTCCGATCGGACTTTTGGTGGATTTTAAGACCCCTGACCTTAAGTCCGAGTCATTCTTGTGGCAGATGCACTCTAGTATTGCACCCGCTATTTGGCTGCGTCCAGTGGTGTGCCACATCCGACTGTTAAGACTTATCATGACTATGAGTGGGGTATTATCCTCGTGTTAATATTTCTTTCCATGGATTATTTGTTTCCTGGTTCTTGCTGTTGTTCGGAATAGGTGATTGACTGCATCGGCTAGGGCTTATTATGGGGGTTTGAGTGGAGGACAGTGGTGATTTGTGTCTAAGTGCCTTCGTGGAGAGCAGACCCCTGTTACTGAGCTTTGCTTATGCTAGGTTGTCTGGTTCTATGGTGATGTGCTCGTCCGCTTGTTTGCTTATCATCCCCGTAACTGCCAAGAACCTATCTCTGTAGTGTGGGTTGCCGATTTCAACCAGCACGGGGCTGTTGTGATTTTCCCTCAAGTTGAGGTTCCACTTTCTCAGCCTCAAGATCTTCTTGATGAGGGCTTGTGATGGGATGCCTACTTGACGCAAGAGATCAAGTACTTGCTGCTGGAGTTCTCCCTTTCGTTGGCTAGTTTTCCGATTGAACGGCTCAGGTATTTCCTTAATCGCCAAGTTGCGTTGCCTACCTAAGGCGATTTTACTGTTTGCTTCTAGCCTAGCAACCGTTTTGCTCAGTTTTCCTACTGCTCCCTGCAACGTTTAAGTTTCTCTCTTCTTTTTGGAAACAGATTCAGATTCATTGACGTGACGGAAATCCAAGCTTGCTACCATAAGATTCAGATTCAGTTGTCGACCTAGAATCTTCGATGGACATCTCTGTGGTTTGCACTTTTCTTTAAACTGTTTCCATACTGTTTATCAGTGTTTCGGAAGCTTTTTCAGTTTGACTGTTGGTCTCATTAGTTGCAGGTTGTTTTCCTGTCGCCTGCTTTTGGACCTTATTTCTTTTAGCAGACTCTGGCATTTCGAACAAAATCATTTCACGAAGTCGTACTCAACGTGGACTTCATAAACCCTATTCTTAATTTCGCTACACGCCTTATGATACCAGCTTTCACAGGTATCATATTATATGCCGTTACGTATCATTAGTTTCCCACATGTTTCTATCTACATGAGAATTTATTCACACCTTTGTGATCCTTTGCCGTACTATTCTTTTCTAAAACTGTGTTAACTGTCATGGTGTATTGAATGTCTTGTGTTGAAAAGGAAAAGTTGAGTAAAAGCTAGTAAGCATGATCAGCAAAAAGTATGTGTATGGAAAAAACAAAGTCAAGACTTCGATGAGCAAAACGTCTAAATACTATAAATACGATACCACAATACTCTAACTACAATAAGGGAGAAGAAAATTAGTTCAAAGGGAAAAAACGACAATGTTAGTGCATAAACAATACTGAAGATAACCTGTATACCTACAAACCTATAACCTTTTCACCGATAAAAAAACAATCAAAACGGAGACAACCTGATTTCTGCGGCAATTTCGAACGCACCGTCGGTTATCTAAACCTTTCTGAAATAATTTGGGAAGAAGAACAAGCTCCCTAAAGAACTACTGGATGGGCGCCACTGGAGTGGCACCATTCACACGCGATTGTGCAGCACGTGAAGGAGCTTACCCGGTTCCGTTTTAATCAAAGGTTTTCAATCCTATATTCGGTATAATCAGGTATTGTTTGCCTTAAGATAGGGGTTGTACCAGGGGCGTCCTTTGGCTACGAAGACTAGCGGAATATTGTAAACCGGGGACCAAAATGATCCGGTTGTATAGGGGTGTACAAGTGGTGAGTCCTCGAGCGGTAGCGTTGCGTATAAGCTAGGAAAAGTTAACATCTGATTCTACCGTCGAAGACACATGATCTACAATAAAAGATGGTTTATTGAGGCTTATAGAGAAGTTTGCATCTCTGAGACCCAGAAGACTCAAACAACGGCCAACATTGTGGAAACCACGTTTATACAGAGTACTTGTCACGCGAATTCGGAAACGGGCACTCTACAAAAGGCTCACTATGTATCAAGCATAGTGATCCTACAAGATAGTAAGAAACCGTGGACAGGTTATGTAGCGCAAAGCCATGGACGACTAAGAGTACGCTATTGCAATGCAAGACAAACCGAAACCAAAGAGGTCCTGTGCTCATGTTCAGTCCAAAAAGGCATTGACAAAGGGAATGGGGGCATTAAAAAACATTGATGGACGCGTTGCGACTTATCTTGAGTGAAGGACCAATTTCCCTGGGTGTACCCTTTTAAACAAGCTCGATGAATGTCGGGGTAATGAAAACTTCCTTAGCTATTTTTAAGCTTGCAACCTGGTCAACAATGTATGCACTCAATTTCAGCCAAAGATTAACTATGTACACAGCACCCCGGGGCCTATAGGACAGGACAGATCACAGGAGTTGCGGCGGAACCAGAAGCAGCCCAGCTTCTTGCACCGATGAGCTTGGGGGCACCACGGTGCTGCAACAATTGTGTTATTTCGTTCACGTAAACGTGAGTGAGTGTGGTTCTGGAAAAGGAAAACGCACTTCTGATGGTTCCTCCGAGTGGCGTCACTCCGACAAAACCTCAGACTGTACGGTACGCGTCAACAGCTCGCAACCCACCGCTCCGAGCTACCCAGAGTAAACAATGTGTTGTGGAGAAGAAACATGATCTAAAAGTGGTGATGCTGGATGCTGAGAAATTTCAGTAAAATGTGTGGTGAATAGTAAATGAAAATGGGTTGGAGAAATCAAAGAGAAATATCTTAAGATACAAGAGCTTAATATAAAGAGGGGGGACGGGGACGGACGAGCTATTAGCGACTTTAGGCCCAGTGTCAGATACAATCGGGAACCGTTGATGCCCAGGATGCATCAGGCTTCAGGTTGAACTCGGCAATGGTTTTGACGCCACTACCTGCTGAATCAGTTTCGCGTAAGATCTCCCCGGTGCGAAGAAAAGATGACTCTCAGGCTTCTCTAACTTCATGCTGTGCCCCCTTCTGTTGAGGACGTCGTTCCACTGGAGTAGGTGGGAGATTTCACGAGAGAACCCCGTCAGGATACGGAGAGTTTCAATTATGTCCCCACCCTCAGCCTTCTCCGCTCAAGTGAGAACAAGTCCAGCCCCTGAAAGCGTTTAGCATATGTCGCACCCCGAAGGTGCGGGAACATACGCGTGAACCTTTGCTGCACCCTCTCTAGAACCTTTTGGTCCTTCTTCAAAGCTGGGGAGCAAGCTTGTACACAGTACTCTAGGTGTGGCCGAACAAAGGCCATGCAGAGCGGGACTAGTACGACAGGTCCCTGGACGTCACTGTGCGCTTCAACCTGAACAACGCTTTACTGGCCGTACGTGCCGCAGCGAGACACTGGGCAGAGGAGTTAAAAGCGGAGTTCAGAGTGGCCCCTACGTCCTTAATCTCAGACAATACTGTTATAGCCTCCCTGTATCGAGCTCCCATGTAGCGCCACTCAGCCCTCTGAGCACTCCCGGCTCGCAGGACCTTACGCTTTGCTGCATTAAAAGGGACCCCACTCAGCAGATCATGTTTGAACTGCATCTAGATCAAGCTGGAGGTCTACACTCTGCTGCGAGCCAAGGAGTTTGACGTCATCCGCAAAGATGAACGACGGGTTTGATAGACGGGAGACTAGGTCATTGATGAAGACCAGAAACAGCAACGGTCCAAGGACCGAGCCTTGTGGCACCACGCTGTACGCATTTCCGCAGTCCGGCCAATGCCCCTCCACCGTAACTCAAAACGTTTTCCCTGTCAGGTAGCTCTCAGTCAACCTGACTAAACTAGGGTGGATTCCCAACGATCCTAGCCGAGCAGCAACCGATGGTTGACGGGGTCAAAGGCCTCACTGAAGTCTAGATAGCAGAATTCAACTCACACACCCTTGTTTAGTCTCATTGGAGTTCTATTAGAGTCAATTACAGACCTTTTAGAGTCCCTTAGAGTCCTTCTAGAATCCTTTACCGTCCTGGTATAGTCCCAAATGAGAGGTCCTCTTAGGCACCCAANAATTTGGGTGCGTTGGAACTCTAATAGGATTCTGATAAGACTCTGAGAGGACTCTAATAGGACGATGGTGCTGATATGGCGGTGACTCAACGGTGACTTTCGACAGCCACCGTCGTGCTAGTTAGAGAAAAGTTTTCGTACTGTCGACAGTACGATCTATTCACCGTCTATTCAAACGTTATCTAATCTTCTATTTTACATTATTGTAAAATAGACGATTGGCTAATTAAGTAATTTTAATTAACTAAAGATAATTAGAATATTCTAATTATGTTATAAGTAGTCACTCCAAAATGCTTCTCGAGCTGCATTTTGGATCACGATCGTGATCCCAATACAATGCACTTGGCAATTATTAAACGCGTTGTATACCATGCTATTTTCCTATCATGTATATATATAGTATTTATACAATGGAGGATATATCCTTACTATCCTTACTATCCTACTATTAATTCATAGTAACTATGACTTAATTCATATATGAATTCATAGTATAAATGTTCAGTTCAGTTCAGTTCAATTTGTATGTAAGAATTATATGATCATTTAAGCCACATGTAAAAATCCCACTTAGAATACCTAACTAACCTTGACGATCAATGATCCATTCATGGCGTCTGGCAGTCTTAATCCATCGTTGAAGCGCAAACAGCTGTATTTTACAAAATCCCGCCAAATTCAAGGATAGAACAGGACAGGGCAAGACTGGACAGGACACAGGACTTGCGGCAGAGCCAGATAGAGTCCAGGTTGTAGTGGCTTGAGACCAAAAGTGTAACATGCTCGAGAGTGTCACCATCTTTGGTCTACCTGTTCCGCATGTATGCTTTCACATGATTGCAGGCATTGGTT
>UZAN01051929.1:5574-18286 GCA_900618425.1 Echinostoma caproni | reverse complement strand
CAGTTCAACGACAGGCAAAAGTAAACAAAAACCGATCAATAAATTTGAAAGTGGGCGAAAGGTTTCATTTGTCCTCTCCGAAAATTACTGAATTATTTCCTACCAATGGATTTCACTTTTAGTGTGGTTTATTGTTTAACTGTATCCCAAACCGTTTGATTTGGGAACTAGATTTGAAACTCTAATATCGAGTGCATGGTGCATCACATCACCGTTGCACTCTTATCGTGCACTATAAACAGAATGAGCTCCTCATGAAGACGTTTCTGGTACCCGGCAGACGCGTATTCGTGTGTTTGCGTGATTAGAACCCTAGTGATGGAATTTTTGTGATGACCGATAAACAGAGCTAGACAGCTGTTACATATTGTTTCGGATACGTCAGCATTGCCTACATTTTGTGTCCCTGTCTGGACTCGGATCGCGAACCTCTTGGGGAGTTAACGATCTCCCAAAGAGTGAAACTCACACCCACGATCATTACCAGTGCCCGATCCCTTTGTCAATAACCGAATGGATTAATCCAAACATTCAGCGTCTTAACCTAGTGACCTTCAATGGCACTTTAGTTGGGAGGGGGGGGAGCGATCAAGAAGATAATTGATTGTTAACAAGATGGGGTTGCCATAATTCTGACGCTCAGTTTCAGTTCTAATGCATAAGACGATCAACTGGGATTTTTTTCTCCCTTCGATCATGGTTGCTATCATGTAACGACAAATGACGTTGAACGTTGACTGATTAAGTGAGGCTTGATGAAAGCTATGAGGCGCGCTAGTTCAGCCAATGCCTGTACGGGATACGGAATAGCTGTGTGTGTGTGTGTGTGTATATATATATAGAAAATGAAGAAGACGCACCAGCACCAATATTTAAGAAACTTTGCCATATACTTAGTTCAATGTCAGCGATTAGGCTGATCCTAAGAAATCCACTAAAGAGATCACAAGATAGTATGCAACGATCAAGGTTGTTGGTACCATGAAGCCAACTCACAGTCCAAATCACCCTTCACGTCCTTCTTGCAGTGAGGTGTTACTTAGATCGGTGTGGTGATCCAGACCGCATTCCAAGTACGACCAGGAACAGCTTCATGTCATCCAATCAAATTCCAGGAGGTTGGACCAAAGGTAAACCGGGTACTACAGTACGGGTTCTCGTATTCCTATATTTAATACTATTCCGATTACCACAATTAGTGAGTAGTATTTTGGTGCGCAGATGAAGAGGTGGCTAGTGGGTTCTCACGGGATTCGAAGTGGACAGGACATCCGGGAGTGGATTAAGGAGTTACTTTGACAACTACAAAAGATGCTAACAGGTAGTCTAACTGTTTGACGACTGATCAACAACATTTCATGAGACCGCTAACTGACTGTTTCAACTTCCGCGTTTCGTTCTGTATGAACCGAGTTGCCTACTGCTCATGTCGTCCTTCGATTCTTGAGCATAGAATATATGAATTTATAACAGTCTGGACTCGACTTGCTCCGGGTTGATCGCATGTCAAAGAAGTATATCCGGTCGAATGATTTAAAAAGGCTTCCACTACAACAATCTATGAGGTTCCAGTAGTTTTCATCGTCCCACGTCGCACTGTTCATTCGGCTATCTCACCAGACTTACATACTAGTGAACAGACAGTGGTGTTTAGCTACCGACAAGTTTCGTTTAAATTTAAAACCAAGTTTCTGCAAAATATAGTAAAACCGACTAATCTGATTCAGTATACCTTCAGTGTTCCACAGGCAAGTAACTGTCATGGCAACGTCAAAGAGGTTTCAAATTGGCCAATGCTGAACATACTTTCTGTATGTATGCCCACCAACATATCATATAAGATCCGTTCGACAAGAGTGCTGCAACAACTTAGCAAGAGAATTTTGTTTACTTACTCCAGTACCTTTCCTGTTCAAAAGAAGCTGGGGGCAGGACAAGACCAATCCTGTAATCACGGGTGACACGTTCGGGGTGAAAACGTGCGCCACAATCTCCTCCCTATCACGCACAGTTCACCTGTATCTTTCCTGAGCAGTCGCTTGAATCTCCAGATCAGACATTTTGGCACCTGAAACAAAATGGATACAGCAACCCTTACACGAAGAAAAAAAATTTTCCAAATCGCATCATTTTTCATGTGTGTGTATTGGAGAGAGAAGAAGGGCAACCCTGATGAACATCGCATATGAAAGGTTCTTAGACAGGGTTTGGTGGGAAAAAGAATGTGCATAGAATGTGCAATGCAAAAGCCTGGTATGGTCAGCTGTACCTAATCCGACTTGTAAGTCAGTGCTGTGTAACCACAGGTAGGTGTCACTAACCTGTCTTAAATTAGAATGCTTTCGGGCAAAGTGGATTACACTCAGAAAATAAAAACAGGTGAATGTACAGTGTCACCTCCACCACCACCAACAACAACAACAAAAACAACAACAAACCTTACGCGGCACGACTAGGTTTGGATTAAACATCACCTGACCTAAATTTGGTGGAGGAAACACTGATGTATTCTGTTGCATAGTAACCGGAATGAATGATAGTGTTCCATGTACACAGTAATCAGGTTTTATAACACCAAGCCAGATCAGGACAACTGCTTGTCATATGTTGTTTACCCCTAACCTAAAGAATTCGACAAGTGAAATCCTCATATGGACACTGGGTTTACTGATACCTTTTGTTAAACTTTGTAGTGGTCGCAGTAGATAAAAGTCACGAGTCGCAATTCGGAGTCACAAATGAAGCACGGAATCGTACTGACAATTGCATGCTGGAATCTCCCGTCACTGAGACGCAGGAAAACGGCCACAGAAGTAGCGGTTCATTCATTGAGAGAATTCAACGGGTTTACATACCATGTAAATATAAATATAATTAAGCAAACGTACATCGATCAATCGTTGTTCTTGTTCTCCCAGTCATACTTCTGCTTGAACTGCATCGCCTTTGATTGGTCGATACATTTGGCCTGTTGTTCGATGTCCAGAAAATGGAACGCGCTGCCACTTGACTGGCGTTATCCCCGAGGTTTGACTCATCACAGAAATATTTTTGATCAGTTTTCAATCGCGAAGTATCGACTTGTTGATCGAATCAATTATTGACTTGATCGGCGTGCACTTTTACGTTTGAGTTGCACATTATAAATAATTTACAAAGCGCACAAACACACAAATCAATGGTAAACACTATGCAAGGGATTTGTACCGGAATTCAAATTAAGACGACGGATCATGTGACTCGATTACCGATACTTATTTGGGTCACATTGGTGGTTCATTTAAATGTACGTTATCAATTGCTGAACTGAGAGATTTGCATTATCCGGTTTTATCCGCGACGAGTCTGGTAAACCTGCCCTATTGGTTACTCCGAACAAATAAGAAAGTGGATCGTTGGTATGACCAGTCTGGTTTGTGTCATCTTATTCTGCGTTCGTATGTGTTCTCAGAAATCTTTGTCATTCGTGATCAGGTACAAACAGCACAGAGAAGTTGCCTTTCTCACGCTGATGGAGCTGTAAGTAATATTCTGTCTTAGATAAAACTCAAGTACCTCACAACAGGCATACTTATGAGCACGCATGACCCTCCAAGCAACCCCTCACTTACGGGGTTTGAATGCTTGCGATTGAAATTCTGGCTTGAATAAAAAAGGTACACCCAAAAGATGAACCATCCTCAGCGTTCCGTATTCGACTATCACACAATAAAATGAGGGAAACGCTACACATCCGAGGAGTGAGCCTTACACAAAGAANAGAAGAAAAAAGTATCGCAAGGCTTTCTGTCAGTTCACTCCAGAGGGTAAAATTAAACAGTCTGACTACCTCTGTCTCGGGTCATGCTTCTTGGTCTTATAACAAGTATTTCGTCATTGAACATGCCCGGAATAAGAAACAACGGTATTAGGGTCTCATTGTGTAGCTGAGTTGGAATCATCATTTGGATCACGTGTTCAGCAGAGGGGAAAATCTGTGGGGCAGCATGAAACATCCAATTACTAGCTACGCGAAGCTAGCGGATTCGATAAATCTGATTGATAATACAGTAGTAACTTTGATCACCTGATAGTATATATGCATAAAGGATGATCTTCGTCTAGAGATGCCTTCATATTGATAACATGTTAAATAGAATAATTGGTTACTGTATCGGGAAAGTAATAAATAAGACAAAACGATACGATCGATTAAAAGCATCTAGTGTGTGTACCCTGTGTCGGATCGTGACACGCACACACAGGAGAAGCATGACTTATTAGTATTATGTCTGATAGACATCAGAACTGGTAACTGTCGTCTCAGATTTTGGTCTCATGGCTCGACACGATTTGATTTATTCACAGGAATAACAGCCAAATTACGCTTTTTCGGGTGCTCAGCAATCCCTGGTTCACAAATGTCATAAGTGGAACCATACACAGAGCTGGTGAATTAAATCGAGGAAAATTTCAACATAAACCAACCGTCAACAGTTGAATTCAAATTATGCTTCGCTTTGTATCGTGTTTCTGAAAGTGTTACTTGCCAGGGATATTTTTTGATAATTTGTCTGAACCAGTAATCCCAAAGCATTCTCGAACTCCGCATGAGAATCAGTTCCATGATCACGTGACGCGACTGACTTTCCGATTGACTGCATTTGAACACGGATCGTGACGACATTTGTTCGAAAAGCGTGCGTGCGCGCACATGTGGACAATGGGGAGAAATGTCCTAGTCCCATCGATCACCATGTTCAAAATCAATAGGATAGGATCCACAATTTGCTTTGTTAGAAATGGATTTGTGCGGATTTATATATTTATTTACGTCTCCGAGGATTAATTTGAGACAAGCCAACTTCAAAGAATCATTATAATGATTCTGTGCTAGGTTTTACGGGTTAGACGGGTCTGATCCTAGTTAAAACTACACAGGGCCCTAAAACCGGTGTTTGTATAATTACTATGGTAGTGATTACTAATATATACGCATATATCAAACAAAATAACAGAGTGGAGAACAACCTCGAATTCCGTGGTTCGTATTCACACCAATACTTCATGTGATATATATATATATATATATATATATATATCATTACATGGAAATAAATTGCCTTGGGAAAATAAAACACAATAAAATCACATCGAGCAACGATCCAAATGATAAATTTATTTTGTTTGAGAACAAACAATTTTGCATGAAAAAATTGCGGTCCAGGTTGAGTTAAACACGTTGCTGCTTGAACGGGGGGATATCCTATTCTTTATGATTTCAATAGTCGAGCAACTAGTCGCGTGCAGCAGTAAAAAAAGACCCACTGCAGTCCAACTGTGAGAAGATCAACAGTTTGGAAATTCTTTAAACACACACATGCCTAATGTGGGTATATGTTTTCTTACTAAGTTTCATCACCGAAACGATAACTCTTTATTAAACAAAACCGATTACTCCACCAACCAGAAAACAGGGCACCATCTAGCAACCAAAGTGACTCCCTCCCTTTCCTCGCCACTCTTATTTGCCCAATTTGTGTTATACTTCATTACCTGACAAATGATCCGGATTCGTTGAAAGTTGGATGATAATACCGTGTGTTTTCAGTTGGCTAATAGAACTGTTATAATTTCACAAGGCGGTGCCTGGTTGACAATAGTGAGGATATCGATAATTTAACATAACAAGATATCTCATTTTCAAATGAGTAATGGAAGATCTGATTCAATTTCAAAGGGAAAAATCGTACTGTATATGGAAAAAGAAGCTTGAACTGAAAAGCTAGGAAGCACTGGACAGCTGTTTCGGCCTGGTTGGATTTCCTCAGCAGTGCGAATCCATCGACCCAACTGGTGATCAAAGTGGCCGAGTGGGTATCATGCTTGTGTTCTGCCTGTGAGGTCCCGGGTTCGATCCCCAGTTGGGTCAATGGATGCACGCTGCTGATGAAACCCAACCAGGTCGAAACAGCTGTCCATTGCTTCCTAACTTTTCAGTTCCCCCTTCGTTTGCTCTATGCACGACGAATTCCCTTTGAAATATCTCATTTTATCCACGTCATCAAAAGTCCCTGTAGCACACAGAGTGATGAATGGAACAGTCCGTCGTTATTATTGGGAACACAGCAATTCGCTCTAAGTGATCTTGTTTTATTTCTGATTGTTGAAAGAAACCGCCAACTGCATTACTTTGCGTACTACTCAAAAATGTGAGTAGTATTTCACAACAGTGTTATTTTTACATTGAGTTGAGTCAACGCTCTCTGCTTTCCTTCCGCTTGCCGATGTTTGGCTATATACCCAAACCCTTGCTCCAGTTTAGTGCTGGGTGAACTGATCAGTGTTGATATTAGGTAATTCGCCGGATCCGAAAATAAAGATGATTATAACTAATGGTCTCAGAAAGAATATGCACATGAAGGTAATAGTCTATTTCTCGTTTCGCACATTTGGATATTCCCCCAGGTGTGATATTGTTATTGTTCTATCTTCCTCCGGTCGGTTAGATGTACGAGTTCTATCGCCTATTCCAAAATATTGCGATTGTTCGTCTGTCTTCTGGGTACAATCTGTTTTATCCAGCCCCAAAAGATAATTGAACGAAAAGTACATTTTCATACAACGAAGGAAATTCATTTGCTGGTACGCTTTCTTGACTGTGATGCTCTCAAACCTGCCATTTTGTCAGAGGATGTTTGCACTCCGTCTGGCAATCTCATGTTTCCCAGCTCATGAAGCCCCCGGTCTTTAAAGGAATAAATTGCATAAGGTGAGATTCCACAGTATCTTGATTCTCGCGAGTTCCAGTATTTAATGCAAGAACTGTGTATTGAAAGTGGCCCTACCATAAGACAAACGTACTCCAGGCTCTCACAAAGCAGCGGAGTGAAAAGAGCTGCGCTGGGATGTCCCTCAACTCATATTCTCGAGACGATACGGGGTTTGCGAGCGACGGAAGACAGAGGGAGACCGGCGTTAGGGCGATGATACGGCGATACGATGCGAACACGAGGTGGTGGAGAAACAGTGGAAGATAGGTTTTCCTCGGGTCTGGGTTAAATTTCCAAGGTGAAGCAAAGAAAATGCAATGAACAAAAAGGTCCAGTGAGATACAAGCATTCACGATAAAATACCCCGGACGCGGTTGCCAAGCGTTACATTACTTCCCCATTCAACTGTAATCACATTGTGTCTACTATCAAAAGGTGTGTTTGTGTGCTTGTGTGTGGTAAAAGGGCAACATTTGAACGCGGTTTTATTCAGAATTTCGAGGTCATTGGATCAATCTCTCTTATTCTAGCCTTAAATCTAATTTCTAATAGCGCAATGTGGTGATCCCAGCCTACGGGATAACGCCAGTCACGGAGCGACGCGTTACAGTTTCCGGACAACTGTGATGAGCCAAGCTCCCCAGGTGACACCGGCCAAGCGCCTACGCGTTACAGCTTGTAAACAACGAATCACAGTCCGATCGTGCCGACCAATAAGAAGTCGTGCATTCCAGACAGAAGCTGTGCGGGAAGAATGAACACAAGCAGTCGATTGGTTACCTGGATAGCGGATAAACCTCTTTTGTACAGATTATTCAGTCCCCTTGATTTCTTTCAATGAATGAACCGTCTTTTTGTGGCCTTTTCCTTTTTCCGGCGTGCAAGTACTAACGCGATTCAGTGTTTCCGTTGCATCCGTGATTCTTGATTTGTGATTCGTAATTCGTGATCTGTGCCTACTTCTGTTATAATTCCAGAAGACCGTACCCGGTCGAGTGAAGCTATTTAAAACAAATGACGGTCATGATATCGGTAAATCGTCATTCATATTACAAAATATCTCATTTGGACCGAGTTTGCAGAATTCCCACAAGTTCACAGGATAGTTGATGGAACGGCACACTATTAGAATCGTATTCTTGTATTCACCACACCAAACAGCTGTAGTTCGCTCCTACAGGTCTTATTCATTTTTAGCCGTTGAAAGAAATCGCCGATGGCATCATTTTGCGAATCACTCGCAAGTGAGTAGTATCTCACAACACTCCTCTCACAGGTGAAGATGAGCGCTGCATGAAGCAAGCAACAAAGTCTTTCTTTTGAAAATTCGAACGGGTCCGTACTTGGTTGACATTTCTTCGGGGCTTCATGATTGATTTTTGGTGACCCGACCAGTAGGTTGATTTCTGATTACTCTTTGGCGTACGGCTATGGTCCTAGCGCCATCTACCGTGTTCACATTGATACACACACCTTTCGTCACTTATATCCTGGAACATGTTGATTAGATTCCTCTTTATCCATATTCTGCATGAAATTTGCCATCTTGGGAGAAACCTCGGTGTTACAAGGTCACCGACGTGGTGCTTGTACTCCCAATACTTTCAGAAGTGCACCATGTCACCGGCATTCTTAACTTCTTTTGTTGTGCAGTCTGGCGAAAGATTGCTTGTCCGTCATGTTCTCAATAGATTAAGTTCGATTTATTGCGCTATCAACTTGCGGCTAGTGTTCACCAGCTGTCTTCACTGCCGTGTTCGAGGCTTCTACTGACTCAGTTGACTGAGGCTCCACTATATAAAGCGTGACACCTGTGTCGAACAAACGTAGCACTTTCTATTCTCCCTTCTCCATATGGGTCTGGACTAAACAACGATATGTCGTTCCGCAGGGAGCCTTTTCCTGGGACAACGATTTAAACGAAATCAGGGATTCTGTCACGGACCACTTGCCCTGTGTTTCCGGGGAAATTTTCCTGACAGCACTCTTCGCGCTCACAATTCCCCTTCTTGGCAGCCCTCTGTTTGTAATCGGCTCGGATGGTTGCCACTGCCTTCCTTAATTCTTTGAGAGTTGTCGTAATTCCAGTAGTATTACTCCTATGGTCTTTGTCTGGCTGAACAGGAGTGAATTTCTTCCAAGTGGATTCCCACAGGATATTCGCCAGTTTGAATATATCCTTGATCTTCCTTTCATCAATTATCCATGTCGTCTCGCGCAAATGTTCCAGCAGACCCTCCATGAAATGATCGAGCAGTAGATCCGAACGCGAGGCATCGTCCAGTCTGCCAGATTCCGGCATACACACAGGATAGTTGATGGAACGGTGGACTTTTAGATGCTCATTCTTGTATTCATCATACTGAACAGCAGCAATTCACTACAACGAGTCTGGTTCATCTTTGACCGTTGAAAGAAACCGCCGATCGCATCTTTTCGCAAACTACTCTCAAGTGAGTAGTATCTCCCAATACTTCAAATACTACACGCAATCCGCTGCTTAAAAAAGGTTTTGTTCAATCCAGGGGCTCATTGACATGGTCGATGTCCGAAAATAGAAGACAATAAAAGCCAAATTTCCCCTAATATTCTACCTTAATTATGGACCAAAAGAAAGTTATAAAATAATTCCCAATTAACCACATGTTCCTCTCCCCACAGACGACAATTACATGTATATGTTCATGTACATAAACCCCACTGGCCTACATGGAAGTCATGTTAGTGCACTAGACGACGTTTGATCACTCGGTACTCGATGCCGACATCACGAATTCCGGGGAAGCGATACTTTCCAGCCTAAAACCCGTTAGATAAATCAAAAAAGAGAACCACAATCACTTGGTTGCAGTTACGTCACACTTTCGATGATATAGGCAGCAAAGTTTGATGAAGTAGCATGGAAAACCATCAGAGAGCGTCAGTTTCCATCCATACTTCCTCTCCCGCGTCAGTTGTTCGACTATCATTGATGCATAAACGTAGACTGGGCCGTGGTGACCCAGTGGTAATGTCACCAAATTATCATCCCAGGGAGCCATTGTTCAATGTTCAATGTTCAATGTTCTTCAATTAGAGGCAGAGGGTAATTTCCCGTATGAGCCTCATCACCACAGACTCGATAGATCTACATACCACATTGTTCGCAGGACGCTGTCGAGCTTCCTCTTGAACATCTTATCATTGACCTCGTCCACCACGTCAGCTGGAAGGTAGTTCCAAAGGTTGGTTACCTTCGAGTTGGTGCCTGTACATGTTGATGAAGTGCGAGTTCACAGATTGTTGAATGCAGTTCCCATGAGAAGGGATCGAACCCCAAAACCACCGCCTGACTTTCCCTGTTTGTGTGTTGTACAGCAGCCCTTTGATTGACTGCTTCCTCCTTCCTGAAAATTGTATCATTGTGTATTCAATAAAGGGAAGTAAAAATGAAAAAAATGAAAAGAAAAAAGAAAGTACGTGCAATTTTTGGAAATCCTTTAAGAATCCCCTTCAACGATCTGAAGCAATTTCGAACCATTCTTTCGGAAATGACTGTGTCGTCAACGTGCGCCATAGTTGGTATGAGCGCGGAAGTATACATTACCATTGCGTTACATTATTACTTTTACTTGCCGGACGATGTCAACGACTTAAAATTGTAAAATGCCACTATAAGACTGGGTTGGTCCAGCACCCAGACCCACACTAACTGGGGAAGTAATAGAGCAAATGGATAAGTTTTGTTATTTGGGTAGCTACATCTCACCCGGTGGACGCATCACAGATGAAGTGTCGGCGTGCACACAAAAGGCTCGGTTGGAATTTGCCAACTTGAGACATCTGAGGCACCATCGCGATGTCCGGCTGCCTGTGAAGCGTCGAGTGTATGCTGCGGCAGTTTGTCCAGTTCTGCTATACGGTGCAGAAACTTGGCCATTAAGAGAACAGGACAAAGATAGACTGACGGTGTTTGAACACCGCTGTCTACGCAGCATTGCAAGAATCTGGTGGGGCAACCGGACGAGCAATGCTGAGGTCAGGCGTAGAATTTTAGGCAACCGCGGTCGCCCACTGGAGCAAGTGGTCGACCTCCATAGATTACGTTGGTTTGGGCATGTGCTACTGTAAAGATTGTAGTAGTAGTAGTAATACGCACGGAATTCGGAACACCGACCACGCAATATGAATTACAGGACCCGAATCGATAATCAGCTATCACGGACTGCATCGCAGAAGTAATGTCCCACGAGAACGAGACGCGAGGAAAAGGCCAGAGGACAGACAGTAAGTAGTTCGTTTATTGGAAGAAATGAAGGTGATTAAATAATATGTACACAGGGAGATTATTGGCTACATGGGCATCCACCAATTGAATTGCAGCACTTATATGTACAAAAGAAGATTATTGGCTACATGGGCATCCACCAATTGAATTGCAGCACTTCTTGCATAATCTTGCTTCTGTCTGCATTGTCTAGGATTGGCTGGCACCATCCGCCAATGACGTGCATTCAAAAGCTATGCATGTGCTATTGACGTCAGCATTCAAACTTGATTGATCGCCAATGTCCTGAAACTGTAACGCGCCGCTCCAGGGTAGGCGTCATCGTGTGGGCCTGGATCACCACAGTTACGCATGTCACCAGATAGGCGAGCGATGTTCGCCGAAGCAGATATCGAGTGGAAAAAAGCCAAGGGTGGTCAAGGTAAGACCTGGCACGAGGGTATGAAAACCCTAACCAAGAGACTAGGTCACATAGGTCCTGTTAGGCTCCCTGGCTGGGGACCTCGGGATGATCGTAATCGTTGGTTAGAGACACTGAGTGATGTGGCTGGGTGTCGTAAACAGTGGCGTTCGTCGATCTTCCCAATTTCTTTGCAACATTAGTCCGGATCTAACTTTCAACCTTCATGTTTTCCTCCCATTGTTCATTCAAATGGGCAGCCAAAAGACAGCAACAAAAGCGACATACAAAAGTGCATGCCTAATGGTTGTTCAAACTGAAACTGAAACGATGTCAGTGAATACTAATCAAAAAAATTTTATCTTAAGAATCGACAGAGATTTGATGAAAATGAATATTTTTGCCATTTCACCTAAATTCATTATATCTTTCATAAAATTAATTTAGGAATCGGTCGGTTTACGAAATCTCACAGTTAGGATGTTACGCTGCTACCTGCTTTGGGTGTGGTCTAGGGTTGTCCTTCGCAAAAACATCTTGGCTTTCATATTCACTACTTTCTGACCGTTTTTCGTTAATCAGTTTTTATAATTTTATTGGTTGTTTAGATCAGATGTCCAAGAAAATCGTTTTGTTACTAGGAAGCAGCTCAAAATAGACCATACTCTTTTAATTGCACCCAATTGAGAACAGCCTAACTAGATGACGCTCAATACCAATTCAAGGGATCTACTTAATTACTCTCAAGGAATGCGTTTTTCGCATCGAGCCCAGCGGAATACATTATCATCAGTGGAATCACCAACACAGCTGTCCTGTCTACCGCGTACTTGCGGATATCGGTCACTATCCGTGAGCGAACACTATTCGTCCTGCCCCCTTCTGATTTTATCGCTGAAACTCCACACGAACGAACGCAGTAATCAGGTTGTGCCTATACACCGACGGAAAAAGCCACCCGTTTGTTTTGAGCTAAATGCAGTTCATATGGCCTACGCTTAGGGATTTCGCATGGAAAGAATCGTACTTATATCGGATTCAGGCAGAACGTAGTTCCTTAAGATTAATAAATGAAGGTTGGTATTAAAATCAAGTAGAAACAAGTCAAAACCGGGGTCAGTGGATTCAGAAATTAACGGAAACGAAGATGGTGGAAAGCTTTAGCCGACGAATGCAAAATGTTGCATTTCTATGTTTACTTGAATTTAAGCCCCAACTATAAGGCCTAGAAACAATGCCGGGAACAGTAGCTCGGGTCCCGATCTGAAAAAATGCGTTGCTACTCAAAAGTCT
>UZAN01051927.1:0-12397 GCA_900618425.1 Echinostoma caproni | reverse complement strand
GCTTTGTTTATATATATATATATATATATATATATATATGGTTTACTGCATTGCTGAGGTATCATTCCCCCGGATTTTGACGTCGTTAGATTATATCGCAATTTCTACTGGGATTTTTTTTGCAGGGTAATTGGTGTATAAGAATAAAATCCGGGGACCTTGACTTAACTCTGCAGAACATCTATTGTTATCTGAGAACAGTTAGAGAGAGAAGCATCAGCTCTAATAGAGAAGAAGCGAGAGAATGAGAAGCTGCCTAGAAGAGTAAGGAACATATCTTTAACATCATACATTTCCGGTTTGTACATTTGTGGAGAACGCGGTACACGGTTGAAGGCTTCAACAAATCCATGAGGATTTCGCGTAAGACGGTGCTATTGTCATAGGTCTGGGTCTGGCTTTCTGTGATCTACAGCTTGTTGGTAATGGGTGATATAACAGGAACAAAGGAACGTTGAGGAGATAGAAGATTGAATTCATTAGGTATTTAGAGATACGTCTCTTATTGAGACTTTCAAAAGTTTACTGGCGACGCTCATTAGACATCAAACAAAAACGTCTGAGAAGATAGTAGGAGCCGTTTTCTTTTCCAAACTCTTATAGAACGCTGTACGTCTCCCACATCTGGCCTTGCTTCGAGTTTGCAAGTTCCGCAGTTTATCCTTTCACAGTGGCGGAATTTCAAATGTTGAAGAGGGGTCACCACTAGCATTATTAATGAGTTACGTGGGTTTTGCTGCACTGAACGCTTGCAGGGTATAGGATTACTATCGTAGGCACACCTTATTTTTGTGGGGACATAACATGTGTGCGGTGTATTCTCCACATGTATTCGTTCCCATAACTGCCTGTTTAACTCCCTCTGCGCGGGCAGAACCGGACACGTGGCTCTAAGCTCACATTGCTGGAGCTTCTTTCATTCGATTTATTCAATTTTGTGCAGAGTAACATTTTATGGAATGCTCATTCGGGTGATGCGACGAATGAGGTAAAGAAAAGTTGATTCAATAGTAGGATCGACTGGTCTCTTCGTGAAACGTGTTATGTAGCTCCGAAATGAAAGCATGTGAAGAGCCACATGTAGAAGGTTTTCTCTACATCTAATTGAAGCAAATTTAAACATTGAACGTAATGCACCAAAAGCGAATTAAAATGGATCAGCGGCTGCTGATAAGAAGCAGCTCACTAAGCCCATCAACCTGAATTGCATAATACAAATAGAAATAAGCAGTTGCATCACCTACGTTGGAGGAGCATGAAAACATTACCAAATGGCAACACCAGCCGCTAGGTAATTGAATGCAGCACACCTAAAACAGCTTAAGACAATACAGGAGTAACACCGGGAGCTTTTCACGGTGCAGACTGAACATCACACGATATTTCGTTGGTAACACATCATAGTGCATATACTCAGCCAACGTTTGCTTCTGTTCTGAACATTCCAATCCCTAGAAGCACAGGCCTACACACTCCTTCAACAGTCGTAAAACGAGCACAATTTTGCCCAACTAACCCCGAATTCCGCGCCTAGTTAGAGGTCAAAACCGCAAAATACCGTGGTAAGTTTCAGTTGTCTGCTCCCCGAGTCAACAGATTAGGTGTACTCAACGAATTGCAGGTGCTGAAATCCGCAGATGGTTTATCCATGAGAAGGAACAGAAATATAGTAATGAAACACCTTGGAGTCTATTGTGATGGATACTCTTGTGAGAGGGAAGAGGGATCATGATATGATGGACAACATAATGCGGAACACAATAGCCGTAAATTCTGTCAATAACAGAGAAAATCACCGCAAAAGAAAGCGTGATTCAGAAAAAAATAACACTACCTCAACTAGAAAATGATGAATTTACATTGGTAATGATACTAGAAGTAACTGAATTCCTATCTGATTAGGCTAAATACTATTATTAAGGCGCTTACCATATTCACAGCTAATATTAGGAATGCTAAACAGCGTAATAATGCAAACGACAAAAAGGAGTGAAGGTCTCGGAAACAGATCTCAAGGGCCGAGCTGGGTCGTCCCCTAACGAGAAGTTGCGCTATATTCAAGTCCCAATAATAAACTTGCAGAGATTAAGATAAACGAGAAAAAAGCTAGCAAAAAACCCTGAGAGGTTGGGTTGGATTTCATGAGGGAAACATGGCTCTCAGGCGGTGTCGAACTGCACGAAGCATGTACTGGGTGCTCTAGTTTTCACAATTCATGATGTAATCTCCTCCCTAACACCCCTTCTAGCTTCGATCAAGCTCTCGAGGTAATTAAAGCTATTAGTCTCATCCGGATGATCATCACAGAGGGCGAGCACAGGTACAGGTTCTTGCTAATCTTGAAACAGCAAATTGCACTTATATTGTGCATATAATAGCCTTACCGCTTACAGATTCAAAAGACAGACTGATTCACGAAGAATTGAGGCGATTTTGAGTCAGAGTTTACATTAGGAAGATACTAATTTCGCTCATTCGCGTTTATAAAAATATCAAACTTAAGCTGCAATAAACGCCGGAGATCGGATGATCTAATCGTTCTGTACCGGGCACTCCTCAATTCTCGCCCGGAGTATCTCGTTGAATCTCAGGTATTTTATCGAGCAATAGACTTAAATAACTTAAAAAAGATACTCCGCCTATCCATTATAATAGTTTAAACAACCAAGAGGATGATTCCCTGTGATCAACCGCAGCATTCACATCCTTTCTCACCGCGCCGGAGACGCTTGAGAACGGACCTAGTCCAATTTTTTAATCACTCAAAGAACGCCAATCTAGGATTTGTAACGCTATGATTCACAAGGGAATGACAAGATCAACCATACAATCTAAAAATAATAAAATGGGGTTGGGTGTAGAGAAATTGTTTCCCCCAATATGTTGGTTAGCATCTTAAATCATCTTCCTAAAAGGCTCTTCCTGTGAAACACAATGCAAAACTTACGGTGTAGCTGGATCAAGTATAGACTGGTATCTTCTAAGGAGTAACCCAAGCTAAAAAANAAAAAATTCCTTCTTTTTATTTTTCATCTATTTTGTGTCTTTATACTCATAAAAAGCTTTCATTCTTCCACTAGAACACCTTCGTGCACGTATGTATTGCACCGACACGTTGAGATGAATGCATTACCTTCAATTATACATGTGAGCTGCTGCACCCAAATCTAGTATTTGTGAATGATCGCGAAACTAGCAAGTGTGCTGCTAACCGGTGACAAAATTAAGGCCTAAAGTTGAAAACATTCAGTTAGTCTAGAGTAAATTCATATATAATATTTAACAATGGCTACGTATCACTTATGTATCTATGTATGTACCCAATAACGATTGGGCTCATCTATATCAGTAGATTTGTTCTAATATAGATATATAGATAGTTAATTATAAGAACATCCAGTTTAAAGATTGAATGATTAAAGAATATTTGGCCATTCATAAACTGAAATATGGAAACAGAGATTTCAAATGGCCAAAGCTGCAGTCCAAACAGCTGACCAAGACAGGTCACCTAATGCTGTATGCGCAGGTACGATCACCAGCGCATACTTTTACCTTGTTGACTGATAAATACCTGATAAGAGCTTCCTATATATTCACAAATAGAGCATCATTAAACCGTTGCTATCCATGAGAACAGTTTTTGTACTTCAAATGGAGCTTGTTTAGCGTCAACACCGATCCTCCTTCTTGGCCATTGTGAAGAAGGAGACCTCATTTTATGTATGTGGGTAAAAGATTGCTATACGTAACTTTGTATCCTCCTTTAAATAACAGAAAGGCAGAGTCGAACTTTACTTCAGCCTTTGTTGTCTTATTGTCTTTCTACCTATATGACTTGTCGCCTGAGTGTTATTATTCATTGTTTTATTCACGTGATGTTTCAGGTACCTCATACTATGCTGGGTAAGGCATATTAAGTGCTGAGAGAAGACACAACAACTTTAACCTTAACAAATGCCGGATAGATTGGGTGGAGTTACACTCAACGCCTCCTTGACTTAAGTTTATCATTGTCGTTATTAAGATAGAGTAGGAGTGATTTGAAAGGAAATATAAAAATAATCAAAACTTTATTCAGTGGGGTAGGAATGAATCTTCTTGTTCCTGATCTGGTGTGTGGCACGTGGAGTTCTGGTTACAAGCCGAAAAGAAAACACCCAACCGTGGTACTAAGGACCGGATTTTATTGTCGTGATATAGAGTATCTCCAGCTTCACAATGAGCATGTTACCTCTGCTAAAGCATGTTTTCCGTAGCTGGCTTCTTGAACATGAGGGTTTGCAGCAGATGATGGAAGCCAATCCTGTATGTTTCACCCAAGCATATTTGTTGCAAGCAATCTTTTCTAAAACTTCCTTCTCCCTGAAAAAAGTAAGGCAAACATCACATTTAATCACAAGAGATCCATGGATAAAACAAGACAGACTAATTTCCTCAATAATCACAAAGAATGTTGGAAACCAAAGAACTTCAGTGAATAAAATTACGTGGTAGACGCATGATTGGCCCCGTAACAGTTGCGTCCTGCACAGTGGGTTGAACTCACCTGAACATGGCTGACCATTCTGAAGTTACAAACTCCTAACAACGGTGTTGACAATATATCTTCAGATACAGCTTTTTAGTAATAGAGTGGTCAAAGACGCAATTAGTGTGCAGAGATGTTAATAGAAAGCATTTTATAAGGAAGCATGCTTATCTTTGGTCTTACACGGCTGAAAAACGTTACATAATTTGCTTTGCAGAGTAGAATTAGTGTCTTGATTCAATAAATTGTTTTATGCAGTAGCCACAATGAACACATATTCCCTTTTTAGTGTAGATGATAAAAATTAGGCCCTATTTATTTATACATCACTGTCTTGGTAAGATAGTGCGTTGTATCCATCCGCTTATATTCAGTTCACTGCAACCTGATTTACTTTGTATTGATGTTTTGGACCAGGAACAGGTTGCATCGACCACATGTCTGCTCCTCGTCAAATTCCGGACATGGCGATTCCCTTCATGGACCCATTATTTATATCTTCTCTGATCAAAAAGCGGCTTGTGACTCAATTTACCGCTCTTTACTCCGGTGCTCCTTCTCTAAGAACTTTATTTTATTAGCCAGTTCTACTTATAATGAAAATGGAAACGGAGTTCCAGACAACGACTCCTTTAGGCTAAATTCACGACAGAAGACGATGTTCGTCCTAACTGCCCTCTTTATGCTTTTCTATTCAAATCTGTGGTGTTCATGGTTCTTCAAACAGCCCTGGCTTAGTGAAAACCTTGTAATATCGATCTGCTTCCAGGTTGTGGACTGCCTGGTTTGAAGCATGCAGACGGATTTGTTCTGATCCATCATTTATTTATCATTTATTTCCATAATTCTATTGTCAAGATCATGCTTTAGTAAATTAACCGTCAAAGTACTGTAGCATACATAAAGCATGCTCGCCAAAGCACATGGATCATTATCTTTGCTGAAGCCAAAAACATTGTGAGATGTTCTATGCTGTTCTATGGTACCAATTTGTTTGCCATGGAGTTAGACAGTCCTCTAAATACCGATGTCTTCACATCCCTGATTTGGCTCAACTAAATTTCTGTCATAATATAGTAGCCCAAAAGTTAATTTTATGATTAGCTTTCTTTATGGATTTTTGGGCATTTATTACTCTATTTTTGGCGAAGCCGTTCTATCAAGACCAATTTCAGATACATCATTTATTTTCTCAAAGGGAAGGATTAAGTTTTGTGACAATTTTGCGCAAAGACGGTTGTTGTAATCGTTGGTTCTCATTAGTTTCCTCGACTCCCAAATCTTCATACAGCCAAACTACCAGGGAGCTTTGTTTATTCCCTGATAGAATATCGTAGAGCTTACTTGAGGAGAAAACTAATACCTCTATGGTTACCCCATATTTCTTAAGAGTTGGCTACTAAACTCTCCTAGACGCTTTTCGTCTTGCGGAACACCTTTCATAGATCCCAGGCTATTTGAATTCGACTGTTGAAGGAAGCTAACGCTTCTGGATAGAATGATTGTAGAAACAAAGCCTCTCAGAACGAGAATGGCTTGTTTAGACAGCACTCTTGATGATACCAAGTCTCAAAACACGGAGGATCACTGTCAGCATGCATTTAATATTTGTGTACAGTATCGGACAACTATAAAAATGCTTGATTTTCAATTGATTTGATAGTCAATTCTTTGTTTTGTTCACTGAACGTTTTGCGAGTGGGAGATATAATTCAGAAATTTCTACCACTGTTGAAGTCAATATGCCGAGTACTTGAGAAATTTCGTAGAATTTTGAACACATTTTAATCACATTAGGCTGGTTTTACATTTGACATTTCTGGATAATTTCACAAGCATGATTAGATGCATGCTGACAATGATCCTTCGTGATTTGAGACTTGGTATCACCAGCAATGCTTTCAAAACAAGCCATTCTCACCCGCCATCATTTTAGCATATTGATTTAGGAGCTGCGTTTCGATGTAACTTTTCGTTATACTTCATATCACTTTAATCAAACTCAACGCTGATTGGTGAGCTTTGCAACCGTTACAGACACAGTTCGGGGTTTCGGGATCCTCTTTTAAGACTATAACTCAAGGGTAGCCTAGTTCACGATTCCTGTTCTATCCTTTTCGTAGACCTATTTCGATTATCGGTGTTTACGTAGTTTAGCCCAAGTGAGATGGAGCGAACAAGTATTCTGGAGGTAAGCCACGTGAGGTAAGTCATGTGTTTCAGTGTTTATCGTGGATAAACCCGCTAGTTCACCGACTTCAATCTGGTAAGCTTCGCTGGCCAGAGCACGTATTGCGTATGACCATCTGTCGTCTGCCATACCGCGCTTTATTTGCTTAATCTGATAGTGAGTGAGCGTGTTTGCAAATGTTCAGTGGACAACAAGCTATCGGATCACGATAAATGGATAGGACAAAGTCAGGTAAAATGTGTGAAGTGGACAGGATTTAAGAAATGTTAGTCAAGAATGAATAAACAAGTGGGAACGTGTGAGAAAAAGACAGTAAATGAGGAAATGGGGAGAATTAAAAGGTGTCAAATAAGGCAATCACTCTTATGGCAATGGCAACAGCAAAGTTTCTACTTTCCATTGATATAACACAATATCCATACCCATACCCGGTGGTTCACTAGGATGGAAACACATTGTTGAGAAAAATCCAGCTGCCATCGATTTACCCTTGTATTTGTTTAAACTGTGTCAGATAGCAATGAGTGATCACAACTCACAGGTCAACTCACATACTTCCTGAATCGTTTGTGTATCTGGTGCGGAAAGCTGACCACTCTGTTTCACCTTTTGCTGTTCGTTAAAAATAACTCACACTTATCAATCCTTACAAGATGGACTCGACGAAAGATGACAAAACAGATTTGGTTTGACTGAACGCATCAATACCCCATGGAGCACCCGATATAGAGTTATCATCGCTTGTAGGATGATTGATAACTGTAACTCATTCATACCAACACCTGTCTCATTCACTAAACCATAAATTATCGCACAGATGTAACCAGTATGTGAAAGATGCGACGGGTTGAGCAATGGAAAAATAAAGTTAAGACCCTAAGCAATAAAGCTGAGTGACGAAAGGAAGAGTCGCAGGTAATAGATTGTTGCTATTGGCATTGAGGATTGAATGTATTATTCAGCCAGAGAATAGCATATAAAACGTATAATTTCTGTTACCTAGTGAATAGGTTCCTACTATTCAGGTGAAATACTGTTACTTCTTTCACCATTGTTACCATTGTTAAGCATCTTGTCAAGTGTGCATTTCAATGTCAGAAATACCTAAGCAATAGCATTTGATTCAAAGGAATCGGTTTTACTTGAGAGAAACTCGGCCTCAATGGAATTTACTCACGGGGTTATTGAGGGCTAAGACTGACCCATAGAATGAATCATGCTGACATTCACGTTTGGGCATGATAACCGACTTATCCATCTTGACGTGATTCACTTCCTTACCCGACCGACAGAGGTCAATTAACTCCGGGATGGTTCATTTGTGTCTATGACGCATACTCGATCAGCGATCACGAACATAACGTTTCCGGGTATGCATAGGGGGAGGGGAGAACGACCCACGTCACCCCACCGGAAATTTCATCCTCGTTCGGTAACTTACTCAAAATGCACTTTCGTTTGTTTGCGGAGAAGTTAGTTCATTCGGGCTGGTCGGGGTTTAAACAGACTTGGTCCAATCGGTGACGTTTGATCACCGAAACACCAATAATCTTGTGGGGTTCCCAATGAAGTGCGATTGATTGGAATCACTTGAAGTTACAACGGATTCACTTAAAGTTGAAAAGGTATAGACTTGAGTATACCGGTATTGCCTTATTGTGTAAGAAAACACTGATGAGGAGAAAAGCCATTCCTAATTTTGAATGTTTCTGTCGAGTCACCTCTGAATCACTTTCTTTCCAAAGAGAAGAGTCCAAGGTCCTGCAGTCTCTGCTTATACGGCTTCCCTCGCTGTCCTTCGATCATCCTTGTTGCTAATCGTTGGACCCCCTCGAAACAAGCGGCGTCCTTTTTGAAGAAGGGAGCCCGGGCTTGTATACAATACTCCAAATGCGGCCGAACAATGGCCTTGTATAGAGATAAGAATACCTCCGATTTGCTACATGCTAATGCCTACCTCATTCTAAGAGGTCTTGACGGGCACGGTGAGCCGCTGCGGCACACTGTTCTGCCTATTTTTAGTCTGCTGTCACTATGATTCCTAAATCTCTAGCTTTCTGTGTCGTTCCTAGTAGAAGACCGCCATGACGACTCCCCCTTATCAGCTTCACGTCTCCAGTGGTCCGGAAATGACTCTTTCCTATGTTGAGAGGCAGATCCCACGTACTTTACCACTTGAGCACTTCTATGTCTCCCCCTCTAATTCCGCTCTCCCATTTGATCCTACAACCTTGACGTCGTCCGCAAATACACAGCTAGGCAAACCAAGGCGTTCAGGACGATCATTGATGCAGAGCAAGAAAAGGAGTGGACCTAGAACTGATCCTTGAGGAACACCACTAGCAATAGTTTCCACTGGCGAGTTCTCTTCTCCAACACGAACCTGAAAGGTCCGATCAGTCAGGAAAGCTGTTAGCCACTTGTGGATATTACCCCTTATCCCTAAAGCATCTATCTTGGTCAAAAGTAAGCGAAGACATACTGAGTCAAATGCTTTGCTAATGTCCAGATAGCATACTTCCACTTCCTTACCCTCGTCTAATCTCGCTGTGACTTCATCTAAAAAGACAGGATTTTCCCTTCAGAAACCCATGCTGTGTGGCAATCGGCAAGCAATGCTGCGTGAGGTATTCGCCTAAGTGGGTTCTGATAATTTGCCCTAAAGCTTTGCACAAGATGCTTGTGAGACTAACTGGATGATAGTTTTCCACCTTTTGTCTTGGCCCTCCCTTGTGTATGGCGACCACAGTTGCCGTTTTCCAGTCCTGTGATATCCTGCCCTGCTCTAGAGTTCTGTTGTACAGGTGACAGAGTAGGCCCCTTAGAACCTCAGCTNTGTTCACCTAAGGCTGGGTAGATGCCATCTGGTTCGGCAGATTTGATAGCGTTAAGCTCACCAAGAGTCCTACGCACCTGCTCCAGCCTCACGTGTAATTCGGAGATACCCGGTCCAGTGGTGTGGAGGTCAGTTTGTGTAGTGACGAGTTGATCTATCCTATGTACGATTTGGAAGTTTTCCTTGAATCGCACTGTTATATCCATCTCATGGGTTACTTCTTCTCCATCCTCCAATATCAGAGGTCCTACCTTGTCACTGAGCTCTCCGTTAGATTGGACATAACGAAAGTACGTGTTTGGCTGGCATTTGGAACAATTTGCCAGTTTGAGCTCCTATTGTCATTTGAGCTCCCGCTGAACAGTCACTGCTCTTTTTCTATCCCTGGTATACTGCGCCCACGATCTGTGGCTGCCCGTTGACCTATAAGTGTGTCATCTCCTATTTCTACGCTGTATCGCTCTTTTAATCGCTGGGCTCCATCAAGGCTGCTTGTTGTTCGCTGTCCTGGGTTTCAGGGGAGCGAATTCATCCTGCAGAAGCAAGATATTTGCATTGATCCGGCCCCAATGCTGGTCTACAGAGTCGCTTTTGAGGATAGGAGCCCACACCAGCTCCACAACTCGGGGCCATCAGCTTTGTCGCATCTGTCGTTCAGTAGTTCCTGGATATCCTAACATTACTTCTACGGTGCATTAGACTTATTGCTGTGGTGAGAACGACGTGGTCGCTTTTACCCAGCGGTGGATGGAGGGTAATGTTTTCCAAATCCCTCCCTCTTGTCGTAACTATCAGGTCCAGCAGAGATGGTCTACCCACATCTCTGTAGCTGGTGCACTCTCGGGCATGTTGCTACAGGGCCCTCAAGTGCATCCATTCTAATAATGCTCTCTCCGGTGTTCCTGTTGGTGCCCGCTCAACCTATCAAACTATTCTCGGGAAATTGAAATATCCCAATATACAAACTCTATGTGAATGTCTGTATAATCTATCTAGGGCGCCTAGGAGAGCCTGATCCTCCTCGAGTGTGCATTCCGGGCTTCTGTAGACTCCTGCTATGCTCACCCTCCTCGAAGGTAGAACCAGCGAGCAAACCTGAACAGTTCGAGTGCACTGTGCTATTTTGTCTTCATGATGGGGTTTATCCTGTCTGACTAGGACAGCTACTGTACTTCCTCAGTGTACCCCATTTTCTATCCTGTCTGTGGACTGTGAACTGGCTTAAGACTGGTTTGGGTATGTGGTCTTCCTGCGTTAGCCACGTTTCAGACAGGACAATCACCTCAGCCTTTGTTCCCGCAGCCACTGTGGCCCACTTATTCCTAATACTACATGCATTGGTGTGCAATAGTACCAATGCTTTCCCGTCCCCTAACGAGCGGTTTGTTCACTTGGACTTTCTCTTCGGGCGTAACACCCGGGTAGGCAGCCCGTTTTTTGTCTGATCTATGGTGACAGATGCTACTGCGACCACCGTTTCCTCTAGCTCAGGGAGCTTGGAAACGTATGCTTATCCCGGTGATAATATTGGCTGGCCGGATGCGGTATTATTTGATTCCATTGGAGTCGAATGTGAGCTACTCCAAGATGTCCTCAATTATTACCACATTTGGGTTTGCTGAGATCAGTGGTACCCTGGGCAGTTGTTTTAGCTTAGCCCCAATTCGTTCTCTTTTTGGTTTTGTAAGTTGACAGTCTTCTATTCATTACCCTCACTTGAGGTTCGTCAAGGACTATTTTGTACCGCCCTTTAGTGGCACTCCACACTAAGTCTGCTCGGGATAATAGCAGATTCCTATCCAGTGGTCTGGTGAATTTCACCAGTATGGATCTAGCGGGTGCCTGCGGTGCTTCCGGGGGTGGTGTTTTCCACCTTCCGACCCGATGCACTCTCCTAATTGCTATGTTTGGCAGAACCACGGCTAACCTAAGTATTTCATGAACTCTACGCCTGCCCATTTCTCTACGGGCCTTTGATTCCCTTATATTCGGCTCCTCATTGTTGAGCATGAGGAGGTTTCTTCGAAGTTTCACTTTGGGGATACTTACTGCAAGGAAGGTACTCACCTGTATCTTCAGCTCCCGAAACCCTCCTTCTAACCCGTTCCTACTCCCTTGTGAAGGAATAATATTTCTACCCGCTCCAGGTTTCGGCTCTCGGTGTGGCTTGCGGCGGTTTACACCCTTGGAGTTGACCACAGGTAGCGGCTTATGTAACGGTGTGGATACCGCCACTGCCTTGCAAGTCCTAGGCAAAATTGTTTGCCAAGAACTCTCTCCTTGCGGTTTCCTTTTTCTTGGCTTGAGGCTACCTGAGCGTAAGTTTTCAAGCTTCCTCTGGTTGGTTCCGACTTTTTTAGGGCTCTCGAGACGCTCACTGCTCGGTTTGCCTCTGGCCTCTGATTTCCGCTTCGCGAACGAAGACCTGGCCGCGTCCTTACGCTGCTCACAAATCCACTCTACCCGGCTATTTGCGCAAAAGAATGCACAGTGGTCTCTGCTAATCTCTGAAGCACCAGAATGTATCCACCTTTTGCAGGTTTCACATTCTATTCCCTTAGCCACCTTCTTCCCTCAGCTATCCTTCATACATGGATTGGACGCGCGCGTCATTTTAAGTACAGGTGATCAAAATGTAAAACAGTGAAATGGAAAACGACAGTTGAATACGATAAGTAAAATGGTTACGCAAATCAAAATTAGCCAATCCAAATCGCCATGCCCGGAGTTTTGGTCCGCACTGTTAAGTGCGATTAGACAGAGCACTATAAATGACTACGTTCGAAAACCTCGGAGGAATAAACTGTAAAACACAGTAAAGTGTCAATTTATGGCAATT
>UZAN01051920.1:0-14948 GCA_900618425.1 Echinostoma caproni | reverse complement strand
AAGATTGGGTCAAATTTTCGCAAGCACAACCGGGACTCGGTCTTCAGTTCGTAATATTGTTGTCTCCAGCGTGGCTTTCGATAGTCTGTCCGTTGAATTTCCTCAATTTTTATGCAGGCTCGACAACCGTGAGATTCTTGCCATGGACCCATTGATCCATCACAGGGCCATAATGACATCTGCCTCTCTCGATCTACTATTTCACACTCGTAGCAACTAATATTCCTGGTCGCTATTGCCCCCGTGAAAAACGTAAGCACCACGATGACCTCAGCCACGATCAACAGCATCACGACTGACTACAATGGCCATGCGTCTACTGGTGTTGTCGGTATGACAACGGACCAATGAGAGGTAAGTAAATTCTGCGTTCCCATTGGTCGGCTGATTTTGGATCGATAGGTAGGACCAATGAGCGCAACGCCGTGAATTTCGCCTGAACCTACGCCCTAGTGCACGAGCGATGGAGACGCGCGCGAACGGTGTTAGTCTTTTGTGTGCCCATAACGCGGCCGGTCGGCATTGTGTTATACGATGACCGTAAGTTACTCGAGCACGGTTGCGACCGTTCATTACAATTCCTTCGCACTTCTACTGCTACGCTGGCGAGGAAGTGTATACAAAGCCGTTTGGCCTATTTTGATGCTGTTTTGCAGTGCCTATGCAACAGTGGCGTTAACTTATCACTTTTTGCCGCATCAAACGGAAAGCGATCGAGCTACTCGGCGGAAATTTGTGCAGATATGTGCCTTCGCTGGTCACGTGTCTAGCGCAATTCCTATTTCATTTTTTCTGGGTTTCTTTGTGAATATTGTGGTAGATCGGTGGTGGCAACAGTTTTTACACTTACCCACACCCGACTCTGTGTGTACGCTACTCTCCACCTATCTGGTTCACGAACCCCAGATCCCGGGACAGTCAGACAAAAAGGAAAGACCGCTCATGTTTCGAAGGGCTGTTGCTCGCTATCTGAATCTGTCTGCAGCTCTGTGTTTTCATTCAATCTCTCTGAGCGTGAAGCGAAAACTGCCCACTTTGGATGATTTCGTCGCCACTGGATTGATCACAGACCAGGAGTTACAGATCTACAAGGGTGTAGCACTCGACAAGCCGTTCTTTTTTGTTCCACTTGTTTGGTCTGTTAGTTTGCTGACTCGTGCACATCACGAGGGAATGATTCGTCACGATCGACATTTGAGCGCGCTCCTGGATGCTGTTGTGATGTATTGGAGGCAGCTACACACACTTTTCCTGTATGACTATGTGAACATTCCGCTGGTGTATAACCAGGTAAGTGAGGTTTAAACGATTGTGTTCAGTTGGAAATGAAGTAGCAAGCAGTTGGGTTAATTGAAAAGCCCAGGATTGGCTGCTTTATAACCCAACTTTGCTACTCAACACAACAAGGATTCGGTAGACTTGAAATCTCATATTCAAAGGTTTTAATCACTTCGAGTTTGATGAATGTACAGCATATTTATCTAACAACTGGGTACCAAACCCGGGACTTAACTGGTAGAGTGTTAGCATACTAACCACCTGGACACCGGGTAGCTGAGTATACACGATGTAGCATAACCCATCGTTACGAGCTTGTTGCGGGCATCGGTCCTCGTTTATCTCAACACTAGCCTCCAGGGTTATGACTCGGTTGGAAATGTTGGCAACCTGACTATTTATATTTATACATGTTAAAACGTGACGAAATGAACGGACTACATCATTTAGTTTGTGACCAAAAAAACTAGTAGAGATCCGTCGTTTTTATCACTTACTCATTATCAGTCAAAACCATTTTCGAGAATCAATTTTATATTGTATCACCTCTATTTTTTCTATTATGTACCTTTGTATGAAAGGTAGAAAGTTAATCACCACAGTCACAAGGACCTACCGTTCAGCTGTGGGAGTCGGTAACTTAAACCCTAGGAATCGGAGTACTGAACTGTATCAGGCCTTACCAGGATAGAGTTCTTATTAATTTGGACGACAACACAGCTGCCTAGCACAGAGTAATCACTTAAAGAAGACTGGATTTCTGTATTGGATTATCAGGGTTGTCGGAGTTGGTTAAAAATCCTGATTCCAAACCAACCGAGAAGAGGCGTACCAACCATACACTTCTTCCTGGTTGTAACAGTGATCACCAGCTCGATTGGGCATCAAGGTGCATTGGGTACCTTGGACGTTTGACCCCGTCCAAAGGGCGTATGATCCGATGAATTGCAGCTTCATTTATCCCCAGGAGGGACAATGAGTTATTTTTCTTCATGAACCAGCTGGAGGGATATAACACTACATTGCTGAACAGAAGAATTGGTGGTGAACAGCGAAACATCGCTACCGACGGAAATATAGCTAGGACGGTAAAAAATGCTGCATTGTTTTCAGCTCCTTATGGGTTCATATTAAAATACATAGTTATTCTATATATTGTATTTTGACACTCGTCTGTAGAGCAGACTGTGCGCCATAGAACTGACGGTACAATAATCTTTACAAAGAAGAAATACGTTTCATGATTTGCTTGTGGGCGGAATACTGCNGTAGACCAGGCCAACGTAACTGAATTTGCTTGGGGAGTTCACAACCGGAGCCTTTGGCTAGCAGAAGCCTGACTATCAAGGCAGCGGGGTGGTGTGCAAAAACAGCAGTTAATTGGGGGCCGCTGTCCGGATCATCAGATCATACACCCTTTGGACGGGGTCAAACGTCCAAGGTACCCAATGCACCTTGATGCCCAATCGAGCTGGTGATCACTGTTACAACCAGGAAGAAGTGTATGGTTGGTACGCCTCTTCTCGGTTGGTTTGGAATCAGGATTTTTAACCAACTCCTCTAAGTGAACTACTAGTGATCCACCAACCCGTTTATAACCCCGGATGTCGGTTTTTTGTCCTCTCACTTTGGTGCGAAGACACTTCCGCCACGTGAAGGCCCTGAGTGGGTCTTCCTCAGCAGAGGCTATTTGAGACGTCTGATCAAATGAGAAGATTTAGCGAGGTGCAACGGAAGTGTGACCAGCCGCAACCCTAGACACTCACCCTTGACCATACTGAGGATTTTGGATTATTACAATTATGAAAAAAAACAGTAATGACGATTTCTCTTTATGCAACGCCATGCGCAGTATTTACGACAATTATTTTACTTCTTAACTGTATTTCTCGAATTCGCTAGGTATGTTTATCATCTTTGAGACAGACGTTGATGAACGACTATTAATGCTGCCTAATAGTTGGTCATCGGATCTGTTCTTGAGGATATTCATTGTCCACGCACAACCTGAATCCCATTAAATCTCTTGTTTTCTTTCTTCTTCCATGGCGTTCTTTCATCATCTTGTGCAACTGGAGTTGGCTGGAGTTGCCAATGACTGGTGCTTTCTTAGAATAACTTATTGATCGAATCTACACCTCTTTTGGGTATGTTCTCTGACAGTAGAGAAGCTGTTTCCGATGAACAACCAAACTCTTTAGAAGGGAAAAGTTCAACTACACTAATTGTTAGATGCAGTTGGTCCACAGAATTAGATCCAACGGAATCGATCACCCTTGACACCCTGAGTAGTATTATTAGACATACCCTAGAATGTACCACATAAATTGGTGTGATAGAGGAGTGAAACATGAATTTCTTTCTTGACTCAGGTGTCACAGTATTTCTGCTGAAATTTTTCAACCGGATCACGTGCTTCAAAAACCTAAGTGCATAAGGTTCGTTTGCTATCGGGGCCTAATGTGGTTCGCCACTCCAAGTCCCGGGGATTAGGTTACCGGCTTCTATCACTGAACAACGGGTCCTCGTGACTATGGGGTTTATCCCCTCTGCTGTTCATCACGCGAAAGTGTGCAATAGAAAAAAGGTAATCGATTGGTGTATTTACTATCCATGTAATTCCAACGGATTTCATTCATATTTGGCGGTAGACGGTCTTCCTGTCACTGGAATTAGTGCCTATTCCGATTTTATGACTGAACAGTAGGTTTTGTTGACGATGGGTTTTTCCCCTCCCTAGTGTTTACGAAACTAGTGAGTGAAAAACCCGTCTGGGTTTGACAGATGCAATCGCTCAATAACCAATTCTGTAACATACCATCGTTTCGTAATCAAAAGAACAGTTTCTTTATTAACGATTCAAACGGATATTTTATGCATATTGCAGTCATTTTCTCCCTCTTTCAAGGCTTTTCACCGTTTCGTCACGTTTCCCAGAAAGCGTTGATCGTTCTGTTGTTAAAGTAACACCTCGAGAAGGCGTTGGTCAAGTAGTTTATACTGTTGTCACCAGCCTACACCAGTGTGTAATATCTGAGGTTCGAATACTGCAACTGTAACTCCATTGTCATTGTAGACAACTGCAGTTAACCAAAAGTTGCTTGGGAAATATAAATTTCGAAAATGAGCCACAGCAGGACTTCTAGATTGCTGTTATGGTGATATTAATCGCTTGAGAAAATTTTCAGGTGATTATTCGCTGACGGTAGAGCAGCACAGTAGTTAACCAACCGCATTTCCAGTGCTTGAGCGGCGCACTCAGGACTGAAACATCTTTGACGTAGTCGCGACGTTTCACTGAAGTTCAAAGATTGTGTATGTTGTGCTACCGTTCATTCCATTCTGATTTTATGGCTGAGTGAGTAGAAGATATCCGTCGAATAGAAGTTTTCGACTATCGGTGTTTACGTGGTTTAGCTCACGTGGGATGGAGCGAACGGGTTATAAATCTGGAGGTAAGCCGTCGTGTGTCTGGGAGTCCATCAGGGATAAACTGGCTAGCTCATCGAGTTCAGATTAGTAGATTTTGCTGTCTAGGGCATGTATTGCTTATACCCAGTTGTCGTCTACCGCACCGCGCTTTATTCGTTGTAGCCGCCACGGACTGGAGGAAACCACGTGGAGGCTAACAGATAGCCTGGAGACGAGACAGGGAAATGCACAGAGCTATTAGGTAGAGTAAGTGTCTCGCGCTTTCCAGGTTGGGGTCCGAAAGACTCTTCAACTATTTGGTTGGATACATTGAAGGATATCGTAACGAACCGAAAACAAAGGCGTTCCTGATGTTATTTCTTATCAGGACAGAATGTGGAAAAGGTATGTAGCCCCGGAAAATCTGAAACAATGTGCATGCATAGTTAATGCCAAATACAAATGACTATCTAGGCCAACGTTGAGTGACACGCAACCTCAGAAGTCAAGTCCAAATGTTCTAAAGGTTTATTCGACTCCAAACAATAGCGAATAGTAATGCGGTTCTGTAAATATAAAGCGTTGTAATCACATAAACAACACCTTAAATCGTGGCGTTCTCAGGGGATATGCCTGAACCGGCGGAACGAACAATGCTAGTCGAGAACCAAAGTGCAAGCGAGGGAGTTCACCACTCCGTCAAGCGAACAAGCGATAAGTGAGATAATGTCAGAGCGCTGATGTGCACATGGGACGGTGTGGTGCATGGGTGAGACAGAGGACCAATCCGATTAAGTAAAGGATACGTAATCAGAGGACAGGGTGAGTCAGACCAGATCAGGGTCCCCAGTTGGGTCGATGAATTCACACTGCTGATGAGACCCAACCAGGTCAAAACAGCTGTCCAGTGCTTCCTAGGTTTTCAGTTAACGCTTCATTTGTTATATACATGACCAATTCCCACTTGGAATCGATCAAAGTTGAATTTTCTGCTCAGCAGTATGCTTCCAAACTATTAAATCACCCTGTATTTGTTTAACTGTGCATTTCATCGACATTATCCGAACGGCAAAGCATGCTATAGAAGCATTCATCTTGTTGACTCAGGTACAGGACTTATGTTCGAACACCTGGTGGAAACAGATTATCAAGAAGCGAACTGAGGATCCTGTGTAGCGATTTATTTCTGATGGATGTTCAGTCGAAATCAATCAGAGCCGATCTCACATCACTTCTCAGAAGTGGACGTGATTTGAAATGGAAGTTGCTCAAGAAACACCATGACTTTGTGCTTTATTTATTTTAGCTCCATCGAATCGCGCATTCACAGCAGTTGAGTTTCGCAAGGCATCTGTTACACAAACGAACGAATGATCATTTGAGCGAGTAGACGCCCCCCTCCCCCGCCCTCGTTCAGTTGAGTTTTCACATACATGGGCCATCATTTGCAAGCAGGACGCATAATGAACATCTTGTAAAAAAGAACCACGCGCGAGTCACTGTAGCCATCTTGACCGTGAGCATCGAACAATCGATTTTCACACAGCCTAGTTTGGTTTAGACATGTGTGATCGTTATTGTCTATCTGCTAATGTGTGTGTATGTACTGGAGAGATGGTGTCGATCGACCCGGTCAAAAAACGTCATCTCGGAACGGACATGTTTTGAGTGTTGGAGCACGTATATGCCCACGGAGCCCTAGACCATGTATAGAATGTGCATTTCGTACGTTCGATTGCCATGAACTTTTCCTGGAATTAAAATTAGATTCACACCAGTGGAACAATGAAGAGAACCGGTTATAGGGTTTTGATATGAGCCCTAGTTTATTATTCCTCATATCTATGGGATTTCATTATTCACAGTTTATGACACACGATAGGTGATGTAGACGACCTGAGAGCACTTCACTTGAAACCGATTTTCCTTGACTGACATCGAACACTGATGGTCATTCGTTCAAAATTAATCGTTCGTGAGTGCGGCTTGATTGTCTAATATATAAACTTCAGTTTCTATTTTTATGATACTTGGAGCTTGATTCGTTTTATTATATATATATATATTGTGAAGAAAGTTTAATACTCCCTCTATCTATTCACATTGTCTTCACCTATGGGCAATGCACAATTACCATTCATACTGTAGTTGTGTTAAAAACCCTAATAGGAAATTTGCAATTCTTAGCTTTTAGTACAAAGTAATTAAGGTTTTAAATGCAAAATAATACTTCCAATAAAGTGGTGCGCTCCACAGTGCATTTCATTTTATATATTAGTACGGGGTAAGTCACTATTTTGCTTCAGAACCTTGGCCCACCTTTGAGACATGCCCTGTAGGATCAGATTGTGTATAAATCACGTGCTCAAATTTTAATGTTTTCTTAGGTTTATTTAGGAAACATTCCAATATCGAGGGGCGGTGAATCGATGCACTCCGTAAAATGGACGGAAATCTGCACCAAATAGCAAAAACCATGTCAGTTGATCAAATCAAAATAAGTCGCACTGCTGGATTGATCATTACAGAAGTGGAGAAAATGTGAATGGGTCGCTCCAAGAATTTTTCAGAGAAAGATAGGTGTACATCTATGCGTCAGGTCTCCAATCGCGTGAGAAAAATTCCAGAAAGAAAGGCTCTCGAAGGATTAAACGTTTCAATGCCACAGGTACAAAGAAACCCTTAGGAAAGTACCACGGATTTGGGAAGGAAAAATGAAATGAAAAGTAACACCAAAAGTCCTCAACTAGAGGTTCGGTTCCTTTGGTTTGAAATTCAAATTAGACGGACCAGCAAATGAAGGTAAATTCGCTGCAGCGATAAAAAGAAATCAACCTTGAATGAACGAGACGTATGAAACTGTCATTGGTATGATTTCGGGAAATAAGAAAGTTATTTCAATCTAAGGATCAGTGATGAGAGTTATCTTGTGGTTGGAACACTTCCCTGACTCACGGTATGAAAAACCTTACAGTTCTGCGCAGCTTAGATCTCGAGGGAGTGGAGAACATGTTGGACTTTCCAACTCAATTGCAATTTGAGAATATGTGCATCGAGGAAGTAGATCGACTGGAAGTTTTCGACAATCGTTTTCTGCGTTGTTTGGCTCAGATAGGATAGAATGAATGGGTTCGTACCCTAGAAGTTCGCCGTTGTGTTTGTGAATTTAACGGTGAAAAAGTCCCTATTACATCTAATTAAGATTTCCGGACTTCTATGGTTACGGCACGCATTATACATGCTTAATGGCTGTCTGCTGTACTGCACCGTATTTGCAGCTGCTGTTGCAGGCTGGACAAATTACGTAAAGATGAACAGTTGACGCGGAGTGGAAGCATGAAGAAATGCACTAAGCAATTATTTGGATCAAGTCATCAGTTGGGGTCCAAAAGTTTTCAACTGGTCGATTGAAGACAATGAGTAACGTAGAAGCGAACCGACGTTCTTACTGCCGCTCCTTATCAAAGGTTCACTCGATTAATGTCAGGACCAAGAAATTCTGTGGAAATACAAAATATTCCACCTCACCCGACCGAAACCCTCATCCTTTCTCCTTAAATGTTTTGTTTGTTCATGGAGAAATCAATTCATTCCGACTGGACGGGTATTGTGATCGATTCGGTTCAAGCATCAATCACTCAGTGGAGTTACCAGTACAAAGAAATTGGTGGATCCATTTGAAGTTACAACAGGATCCCTTTAAGTTGTATAAATTCCTTGCTTATGTAAGCAGTAAAATTTCATTGTATCGAGTCTTTGAAATTATTTCTTGTCAAACTCAATCCCATTTCTGATTTTCTTGAATTTCGCGTCAACCGTTTATTCGTGATTTCTCTGAGTTAACACCCATCTATTTTGGTAGTCGAAAGTATCTTATGTTTTGTTCAAAAGTTCATTAAGAGTTTGTCCTGTTTCCAGAATCATTCTGTTCGATCTAACTCATCATCCGTTCTGTGTGGCTTATTGATTAAACCTATAATCCTACGCTAGAACGATCTATTTTTCATGAGTACAACCACATGCATCTCCTGGTAACCTTGGGTGTTTTTCTTCTCAGTTGGTCCCCACGTGACTCCATCAAGTGCCAGGACAAGTCAGCTAAATTACCATCCACCTACTCGTTATGGCGTTCCCATCACTTACTCTCTCGGTAGAAGTAGTAGTGGTTTTATTCAAATTTACTGGCCTGATCAGTGTGCACTTTACCAGTAAATCATTTATACTGTCCTTACGTGGTGTAAACATAAACCGAGAAAACAAAGTTTTGCAAATGAGCTGGTTTGATTGGTGAGTAGTTGCGGCTTGTTTTTACAACTTGTGGCAAGTCCGTCATCTGAATTTTATTGAAAAAGCGTGTAAAATCATGGGTGGTTTAGCAAATAACAAGATCACCATCTTTTAAGAACTACCTTCCCGTTCTCTGTTGTGTCATTACACACCTTCGATATAAGAATGACTTATATGTATGTACCAATAATCAACAGATTGATAACAGGGGAAACCTGACCACAAGTTTCAATGTTGTTCGGCTACATAGTAAATTCCTCTAGGTTCTTTTTTAGACGGAGCAATTTGTTGAACACTTCACTTCCCACGTGTAAAAATTTTAATATTTTTTTGTTCACTTTTTTTCTCCTTAAGCATCTTTTTGTTATCTGCATATTTTCAATTTTTACTTCTTTGTCTTGGACTATTTTTGTAGTTTGTGCAATTAAACTCCATAAGTTACAACACCAAACTCGTCACATATTCATCATATTATATCTTTTGTTTCATTGTATTTCCATAGACAAAGACAGTTTTTGATTCACAACTAACAAGGCGTACTTGTGCAATATTATTCACCTTATGTTCAGATGGGAGATTTGTGCACCACTGCAATTATTCATGTCTATCAATTCGTCCAATTCAAAACTTGTACTCATTACAAATCACCTAGTTATCCTTCGTAAAATGGGCATTGCAAGCGTTTTGATAAGTGCCCGGAACAGAGACAGGCCACTGCTAATGACATCTTCCCTACACTTCAGTGTATAGCAGTACATTCGTCAGCATAGCACACGATACACGTGTTGTTGGCTGCGGTGTGTGCTTTGTTGAACCACCGTTGTTAGGTTCTACTAACAACATACTACTCTGGCAGTGGTCCTATTATTAGTAGCGCTGAGGTCCTACTAACATTGGTGAGTATTATGGTGGGATTGCGCAAAGGAATGTGATTGGCGGCTTCTCACAAAGTAATAACAGCGGACTGTTCCATTTACTACCTTGTGCGACTGGGAATTTTGACGAAATGTTCCTAATGAGACGGTTTGGTATATGTATGCCAATTTATCCATACCGTAACTTTAGTTCGTAATGAACAATCCTCCTCAAGCCAGCACTGGTCTTTTGGAAGCATATCAGTTGGACACGCAAAAGTATTCCGCGGGCCCCACTGCATTCTGTTTTGAAGGTCAAAAGCGATAGGACGGAGCCAAGAAGAAATCAAACAAAGCGGTAAGGGGTTGGCAATATTATATTCCTTATTGACAAATTTACGGTTTCCTTAAACCTTACGAAAAAATCTGGACCGCGTAATCACACTGCGAATCAATATCGGTGCTTTTGCATTTCTGCAGGGTTAAATGTTTGCTGCTGAATGATTCCGTCTACTCCGGTCGCCTGATCCTTGGTATGCTAGTGTTTCGGTTTGGGATTGCAGATTGAGTGGCTCATGTTTGACGGAGCTTTTGGTGTGCATGTGTTCTGTAATCGAGGTTACAAACACGACCACGAGCCTCTGCAAGTGTTCCTTGCTGTCATTCGTATCTACGTCTGTTGACAAATCCATCATACACTGTATCTTGTTAACCTGCTAGGTAACGTTTCCGTCATCAGAAGTACAAATTTTAGGGATTTGTATAGCCTAACAGACTCTTGTGCATCCAATGGTGTGCATTCTATCTCAGAGAAAAATATTGTTCTCCGTACGCAGGTGTATCGAAATAGATGTCTTTTCCGACCTTTCTACCACACGCAATTACATTTATAACCTTGAAGACGGTCAATCAGATCACTGTTGCACTCCATGACGAGTACTAGAAGCAGGGGAACCACAAGTGGGAATGACGCGCTCAAATTTCCACTGGCATAACCTGGGTTAGTAGCAGACGTAAGTGCGACGTTCAGTCTCATCAGAGCCGGTGACCTAAATTACATACAGCTAATAAAAAGTACGCGCTGCTGACGAGTCTCAAACAGGACGAAACAGCTGTCCAGTGCTCTTTGTTGGTTATCACAAACATTTCCATCGCAGTAAAATGCAAACAAACATTGGGGAGTTAACAATCTCCCAAGGAGTGAAACCCACATCGAACATCATCAACAGTGCCTGGTGCCTGTGAAAAACTGAACAGGCTAATCCAAACATTCACCATCTAAACCGCTCCTAATGTTTCTCGTTAGTATTGGTCCTTGAAATTGTGCTCTTGATTATCCGCTGACATACCCACCTGACTGTACGATTTTGATGATAGTTTTGTTGTTTACCACTTGGAGTCATGAGCATGAATTATCAGTTTGGGATGGATAATAACTTGATTAGTTGGCGTTGCGTATTCTCATATTTGTATTCAGAATTAACAAGAAGTTATCTGTCTATAAGAAATTTAAGGCTGAAAAGTTTTGCCGCATCCAACTACACATAGAGCTTTGGAAATAATTCACTTGGCTTTTCGAGGAAGACAGTGTAGAATACTGCATGTCAAATAGGTAATTACCCAAGGGGTATGCCGGGCATCCATCCAGCAGAAAAAATTCACCACCCTAGTATTAACAAATATTCGATCAAGTACATGATGCTGTTTACTAATGATACCGTGGAACGCGGGAGCAGCAAGGGAAAGTTCTCGTGGTGGAGTTGTGTTATGAAAAATTTACCAGAATTGCTGTCTGATTCGATCAATTGGAAGTCAAAGCATCGAAACAGTGACTCAAATTTTAAAAAAACAGCTTGGGATTTATTGTGTGCTTAGTAAACAACAATTTTCAACTCAACAAACATTACTTAGATATGCAGTGGAAGTGACAAATTATCTATGATAAATGTGGATGAATTCAGGGTTACAGAAGCTGAGTTGAGGCGTGAATGCAGTACCAAAGACATAGTCAGCGCTTACGAAACGGCATTTCAGTGTCCCCGATGTACCGATATTTGGAAAACCTCAGTGACCCTTTGGACTCTGTATGCGGAACACACTTTCACCAACGAACCAATTCTACCTACCAGTTTGACATTCACAGAACCACTTGAGGTGTCAGAAAACATGATTTTAACTAAAAGACCATCGGTACTTCATATTCATAAAACATTCACACAATTAGGTACTAATCTTTTAAGGTGATCTGTTTGGTTTATAATTGAAGCACAATTATTGTTTACGAAGAATATTGTCGAGGATCACCAATTCAGTTTTGTTAAAAAACCCGTTGGATGAAAATCGGTTAGTATCTTCGGCCCGATCGCGATGCAGAGGGTACAGCATAACATCCGTAAGATCCAAACGTGACTGTCTGTCCAAATCAGGCTTTTCATGCAGATTTGAGGCAAATTGCACACTACGAATATGAGCGAATCTCAGATCCGGTGCTTCCCCATTGTAAGATTGACTGGATGAAGTGAGGAATGAGGTGTGCCAATAATGTATGACAAATGGCCAATCAAGTTAATGTCGTTTATCTTGCTCACACAAGTACCTGTGGTTCAGATGAGAACTCAACAAAATCGATGGACTCAAGTAAAATTTTGTGAAGATTTTCGTCCCTATTTATCATTCTCACCTTGACTGAAAAAATGTACAACACGGAATAGTGAATACTGCATTATCATGTGCAAACTTTGCCATTTCAATTAAACAAAAATATTGATTTTGATCATTCCCTCGGAGATTGGGTAGCCTTGTAACATTTTCGGAGTTCACAAGGGTCGCTATACGTGTGGTGGAATTGGTGTTTCATAAGTTACATTTTTCTCCTATTAATAAGTCATCTCAATTCCGAATGAATACTAAATATAAACTCTACGATTTAAACTATTCTCTTAGATCCTTTAGCAGATTGAGAATGTGCAGGAGTAGAAAATTAGTTAGTATTCTCACGCGAGATGAGTCATTCATTCAGCACGGAATATTTTGACTAATCTGATACGATAACAAAACGAGTAGGTGCTTTCGTTACTCTGTGTGCGGCTAAGTGAATGGGTGAGTATTAGGGTGTGATGTATTCACAAATGTAGTCACTAACAGTTGTGCAGTACCACCGGATTCCGTGAACGATGGTTTCGTTAAGTCACATCAGTTGTACGATCGATCGAGTTCTTGCGAAATGGAAAAAAATCTCCATATAAGATCGAATTGTGCACCGTTCCCATATAAGCCTGATCAGGCATCGCTACTTGAACAGGAGAGAGTAATTATATTGTAGTACATACTATAATTTCTACAGAGATATATTCGGGAGGGGGGGAGGCACTTAGTTATTTGAGTTTGCGAATCTACAAAATTAATTGTCTCTGTTGTTCAGTGCATCTGAAATGTTTTTGTCTCACGGGTTTGATCGAACTCAGTCGGGATAAACCACCGGCAATCTCTATTACAGCATCTGTTGGGAATGGTGGAAATCAAATACTGAAGAGAAGTTGTGCATTCAAAATGTTCTATATCGAACGATTTCGGCATGGTACGTTTTCACAGGATTATTTTCCAACCCTCCTTTTAGAAATATTAAGATGTGACAGTAATTTATGTTTCCCTCCAGTTTCACAGACAGTTCTCTAGGAATTTTTAACCTATTTAGCATTCACGAAGTCATATGATCATAAATGTGACGTGCTACACACACATACCAGATTGAAACTACAGTTTTGTCATCACTTTCTTTTAGTCAGTCTACAGTCCTAGTCCGCAAAAGTGCGTAAAACCACGTTGCAACCACTATGGTGCTCCGACTGAATCTATGACTGTTCACTGAGAAGCGATCTAGGGCACGACTTATAATTACGATTGGTTTGCGATGTGTAGAGTAACCGAACATATGACCTTGTAAATTGCACTGTCAGTTCATAGCAGGTCGATTTCGCTTCCATGGAAGGGAGCAAGCTCATACCTAAATGACGAAACCACCTGATTAGTTAGCGTTTTTGATACATTGGAGGCGGGAGCAATGGTTTCTCCTGGAGTTCGCACTTGTTATGACGAGTCATGACGTGTCGAATCTGTTTCGATCTCCAACCCAGCTCGCCTTCCTCAGGCCCAGTTCATTACTTAACCTGTACATGTTCAGTTCAATAAACATTTCCCTTATTTTGTTCCGTTTCCCAACCGCCTCATCAAGCCCGCTAAACCTGAGTTGACCCAATCACTTTATTAGTGAAGCCCCTCGCACCCGTGACTCACAACACATTCGTAGTTTAGTGGATCGTTATGCATCCTCCAGTCCACCGACCAGCACACATATACACACGTTCTTTGTCCCTGCCCTTCACACTAAGGATGGTTTCGTTCTCAAACGACTGATTGCCTAATTTCCAACCATTGTACCTTTATCCACCTGTGTTTGCAACCTTTCTCGTCTGATCCGTGGCTAGTGGAACTGAGTGCTATCAGACCTCTAAAGGTGGCGATTAAGAGAAAAACCTAAGAATACTGGGCTTGGGACATTATTACCGTATTCCCAATATCCAACTTGGACTCATCCGCATAGTGTAAAAGTTAATCGAATTTACTGATGTCCCTTTAAGTATCCGGGACGAAGTTACCATTATTCGTAAAGTCGTGGTTAACTGATTCACTCTTCTCATCTTCAGCCTAGCTCACTGGCATGTAAATGTGATTGGACTATGAAAAAATGTGACGAGGATAAAAAACGATGAAGAACGATTGAGAAACAATGCTACGAAACTGAATGGCAAAAGGACAAACTGTAGGTGTCAACGTGTTGACATTGCCATCGCAGATAGAATGCAGCTATCAATCCGAGAATTACCATGAAAAAATCTAATTCTTGGTTCCCACTAAATGATTTCAGATTAAATCTTGTTGTTCAGGTGAAATAACGCTAATTCTTTCTCTGTATCCGAGAGCTATCGTTAGAAAATTTGTTAACAATCAATGAATTACGTGTTAAGGCAATCCCATTTGGCCCAAAAGAAAAGGTGAAATTCTAAGGAACCTGTAATGATTGTAGAAGTAGTAGCACGACTGGATCGCAGAAGCAATGTC
>UZAN01051915.1:0-10687 GCA_900618425.1 Echinostoma caproni | reverse complement strand
ACCCGATGGGCAAAAGTAACCATGGCAAGATAGACATTGAGAACCTGCAGCACAGGGCGAGTCGGCTAAACTGGACTGCTGAGAGTGCTCTAGAAAGTGCGCAAGTCCAGTGGGAGCGTGTAGAAGGCAATCTGCTAGACCTGACCAATCAGGTAGCACCTGAAAAGGGGCTGAGACGCCGTGTTAAACTGCCCTGGTGGAAGGCGCGTGTAGAGAAAGCAATGCAGCGAAAGAAAGAGGCGTGACAGGGCTACTGAAGCACTGGTGGATTTTGTGCCCACATAAGATACAATAAGGCAAGGCGCAAGACTACTTGAGTATGAAATAAATGCAGAAGTACGAGGAACTTTTGGCTTTAAATGCCAAACATAACCCCAAGGCAAGCTTCAACAGTGTACGGTCGAAGAGTATCCTTAGAAGGGAATAAGGCACGAGTATTGATGATAGGAGCAAGCTAGCTTGGTCCAACCAGGAGAAGGCTGAATCCATCCTCAACTGATTCCGGGGAGTTTACAGACCAGATGACGGTAGACCAGAGCCCACAATCGGATACCATGAGGGCACTCTCATGCCGGAGGTGGTGATCTCTGCAGATGAAATGCATCGGGTCTTAAGGGAGCTCATTCCAATTAAGACAGCAAGGCATTCCCCCGGCTATCATGGAACCACTGGCTGAACACTTAGACAAGTCCCTTGCTAGTTTATTCAGTGCTTCCGTCACAAAGAGGAAGATACCCGCAGACTGACTGTTGGCGACATTCACCCCTATCCACACGGAAGGAGGGCGTAGGTCGTGCTCCAACTATCGCCCAGTCAGCCTGACATCGTTAGTGCCGGAAGTAATGGAGAGAGTACTACGCGCCCGGATCTCGGAACATGTGGTGAACGTACGAACATTGACAGCTTATCAACAAAGGTTTAAAAGGAAAAATTACGCCTGTAAAACCTTCTCTGCCTCCTTAACAAAATAACCAAGAGAATCGACAGAAGGGAGGAATTTGAAGTATGCTACCGAGACTTCCAGAAAGCATTTAATCCCGTCAATCATAGACTACTGATGCTAAAGCTGAAGGCTTTCAAGCTGCCTGAAGGACTCCTAAAATGAAGTTGCTGCTGCTTGACGGGTCAGAGGTTTATTTTGAGGGTCGACAATAGCATATTGAACCAGGGACGAGTGCTAAGCGGAGTACCACAGGACTCCGTCCTAGGCCCGCCATTTTTTTTGCGTTACATTAACGACCTCAGCATCCACCTGGAAAATAACTGCTTACAGTTTGCTGACGATGTGAAAATCGTTGGGGTGTCAACAACAGAGTCGGTCCAGAGGGACCTCGACGAAATTTGTGGTCGGTCAAATGGGATGTGCCTCTTATTAGTCTAAAATGTCAACAGCTGCTCAGAAATGAAGGCATCTAAGGTGGTAAAACACAGGGAGCCCCCGGACCAGTCCCAACAAGTACCCACTGTATCCACAGCCAGAGACCTAGGTGTTGGTGTTAGTGCGGATTTCAAGCCTGGACTTAAGTGCCGAGAGGCTGCAAAATGGTCATCAAGAGCCTTACACCAGCTAAGACATGCGGCGAGATCAAGGAAACCCGAAGTCCCGCTATCTCTCTTCAAGGCCCACGTGCGACCGCACATCGAGTGCTGCGTCCAGGCTTGGATCTCGTTTCTAATCCAAGGCATGAAAACGTTAGAATCAGTACAACGTCGCTTCACTAAGTGTTCTGCGGGCTCCAGACATCTCTCTCACGAGAGGCTCCTCGAAGCCTTTAACCTCTTCTCATGGAGTAGGCGCAGGCGACGTGGAGACTTTATTGAGGCGTACATAGTTTTGATAGGCTTTATGGACGTACCGGAGGGAGCGCAGCTAAAGCTTAGCGAAGTAACAAATATGAGAGCGCACACTCTAAAACTGGTGAAAGATAGAGTGAGTACCCGCCTGAGAGCGTCCTCCACCGCAACGAGAGTTGTGAATGACTGAAATAGACTGCCGAACGAAGTCATTGCTGCCAATTCCACAGCAGAAGTCAAGCGCAGACTAAACATTGTATGACTCAGGGTGTTCGGAGAGGACTGAGTTGAACAGTCTGGATACAGCTGAATCGGAGACCGCTACCCATCCATTGCTAAGTCTCCCCAAACCACGTCTTCCTCTTCTCTTCTACTTCGTTCTCTCCCCAACCTCTCTGGGAAAAGGCTTATCCTTTAATCTATCTCTATTAGACATCTTTATCTCCTTTGGATCAGCTTCTTAGTCCCAATGGATGGTTAGAACGTCCCATCAATCTGCAAGCTGCAACACCATTCCTGACAAAACCCCTCGGACTGGAGCCCTGCAAAGGGAGGTCTCTCCTGGTCTTTGTGTATCATTCGTTTAATTGAAAATAAGGTTTCCTCTTCCTGTTGTCGTTGCACCAGGGGATCGAAAGAACCCACCTGTGGCAGATACGTGCCATGGCATGCTATAAACGTCAACCAAATCGCCCTTGAGTGACATTTAGCCAAATTTGATACAAAGCCCTAAACAAAACACAATTGATTCACAGTGTTCTACGGTACAAGATTAAGAAAACATAGTAAAATGTATAAGATGACAAACCTCCAATATGTGAATAAAAGCACTCATCCATCGAGAACTAAATAACACTGGAAATGGTATTATCTGTTGAAAGCAATAGTTTGGTTAGCGCATTACGTGCAACATATTTGCCTAATATTTGGAAAGAAGAGCGCCTTGTCAATACGGGTGGGTAGGCTTTTGACAGAGGAAATCTATCTAGCATGAGACAACGTGGATCAAGGGTAGATGCTTCGAACTATCGACCAGTAAGCCTGCTGTCAGTAGTCCTGAAAACATTCAAGCGCCTTCTTAGGGAGAGGTTGGTAAGATATCTGGACGAATAGAACATCACAGCAGCCCAACAACATGGATATTTTACCAAAACATCATGCCTCAAAAACATTTTGTTAGTTTTGGAAGAGGTCACAGAAAGGTTAGGTGCAGGGGATCGAGTCGAATTATGCCACCTTAATTTCAGGAAAGCCTTTGACTCGGTCAACCACAGGATCCTCCTGCAAAGACTGGAAGCTCTGCAGATAAATCAGTATGTAGTGAGATGGACTGAAGAGTACCTTCATGAGAGGTCGTTCCGTGTCAGAGTGAAGCAATAAACCTCGGATACGGCAACAGCCTGTAGTGGTATGCCTCAGGACTCAGCCTTTGGTCCCGTACTATTTGTGCTGTATGTTAATGACATTAATGAGGTCTTCCAGAGCCCCGGGTTCCTATTCGCGGATGACCTCAAAGGAGTAAGAGAACCATTATTGAGGGAAATACAGGAGGCACTAAACGCAATCAATGGCTGGACGGATAAGTGGGAGCTACCGCTCAATGCCAGCGAATTCAGGCAAATGCTGTTGAACAGAGGGACAGAGGAGGTGCGTAAACTAGGCGTTGGGTCAATGAATACCACTAAATCCACTAAAGTGGTCAGGGATTTAGGTGTGCAGATGCATGTGTCCTTTAAACCTTCGATGCAATGTGCGGCAGCTGCAGTGAAGGCGGAAAGAGCCTTAGTTCAACCCTGCCGAGGGGTGTCATCGACGGAGGCTGATGTTCTCTTGCCACTGTATAAAGCTTTTGTGCGACCTCACCTGGAGTACTGTGTACAAGCGTGGGCTCCCTCTCTAGTAAGAAATAAACAACTGCTCGAGGCAGTGCAAAGAAGGTTCATCAGGATGATCAGTGGGCTGAGGGGAGACCATACAAAGAACGGCTGGCGGCCCTTGATTTATTCTCATTGCACAGCTGTCGCCTAGGGGGTGGCTTGATTGAGACGTTAAAACAGCTGAAAGGACCGTCAACGGCAGACAGATCCTTGTTTACGCTCAATCACAATCCAAACCCCAGAGGGCATGTACTGAAGCCGATGAAACCGTGGGCCAACGAAAGTGCCAGGGAGCAGTTTTTCTCCCACCGTGTGGTAAACGTATGAAACAAGTTACCAGCTTCAGTAATTGCAGCAACTACTGTCCTGCATTTCAAACGGAGACTAGACAAATGCTGGGACGAGGTGTTCCCCGAGTACGACTAGCACTAGTCTCCAAGTCACTACCCACACTCCCCTCATGTACCGGCTTGCTTATTTCACCATCACTCCTTTTAACCATACACCTCACGCACAAATATCGCAGCTCTTTACAACCCCCGGGAAGCTCTCATGGCAATTGTAGCAATCCGCTGAGGTGCGGCGCCTATCAAACGATTGAGACTGCTAATTCCCCAAGGGTGATCCTGCTCTTCATCTCTTCTCTTGTAGGTATAACATCCAACACACAACTTTGGACCTACCTGGCAGTCACAGCACAGTGGGGACCATCAACACCTACACTAAGTTTGCCACCCATAATACTGAACATCTCAGCTCTATCATGTGTTCGCAATTCTTCCTATCCCACCCTCTACCGTGGTACATGCCGACAAAACCGTAGTGTTTACTTTACACCCATTCTAGATCCAGTACACTGGTCAAATTACATAGCTGATCAGTGGCATAGATATTCTTCTGGTAAAAACCTACAATAGGTTTGTCGCCCATAATTCTGAACATCTCAGCCCCATCATCAATTCGCAATTCTTTTTATTCCACCCACTCCCGTGGCACATGCTGACCAGGCAGCAGTGTACACCTTTACACCCAATCTAGATCCAGTACACTGGTCAACCTACATGGCTGATCAGTGGAATGGATATTCTTCTAGTGAATACGTTTCTTACATACCCAATCTGTTTTTATGCCGTAGTGATAAATCGGATTTATTCAGTTCGCCTTTTCTACCATTGCATAGTTTTTCTATTGGCAATATTTGGTAACTCTTTGATAGAAACCAGTTAGTAGTCGTCTACTTGCCGGTCCGGATTAAATTGCACGATAACTTGCATGCTTCCTTCCCTCCCACTCCCTCATCAGCTAGGTTACAACCTAGACTGTTTTGCGTTTCCGTCTTCCTTTCCAGAGATCTGCTGCTGTAAGAAAATAGGGCGTCTTCCGTTAGATTGGCACGATATCTAGTGGTGAATTTATTCGGAGTATAACTGAAAAACCAGAAGCAAGATACAATAAAATCTTCCAATGACTGGGCTGCTTTCCCATCATGCACACTCTGAGTGACCCCGTCCAACGATCTGCAGGCTGCCTCCTGTTATTTTACTCACTGAATGTCGTATCTACAATTATCTTATCATTCATTCGGTATAACGATTCTTGTTTTTCGTCGTACTTCCACCGACTTGCTCTTTTGGAGCATTCCGCCATCTCGAACCTTCTTCTCTGATACCTTGTCCACTTTGTGTTCCATTTGTAATTATGTTCAATGCGACCTTCAAAGTTTTTCTTTTCGGCTTCTCATATAAGGATGATTATGTTGTACATTTGATCATGCCTATGCATGCTCCACGGGTCTCCGTGAAATATACACTTATTATTATTATTATTAACTCGCAAGTGCAAGAACCGGGAAGTTCACTGACGGAAGCCTAAAATCCTGTGACTTGATCTGACCTGACCTGACCTGACCTAACGTCCTGAGTTTAGTTCAATCAGAATCGTTTCCAGTGTACCAGGATTTACTATGGCACAGGTGAAAACAGGTAGCCCCCTACGAACATTATGTAAACGTTTAGTAAATGGGGTGCTTCATTTACTGGTAGGTTACGTGATGCGCACTTGCCAACTGACTCGAGGCACTCAACTATTGTGTCGTCAACACCACGTAACTGTACTTTCATACGTCGCTTTCATTAAAGGGAGATTAGTTAGGGCCTGAGCATGTATAATTTGAAATAAGGTTGCGTGTTTGAATAATCAGGGGTAATGCAGCGTAAAGAGATTTCTTAGCATATGTATCAACTTTCGTAAGCGATGTGGCAAACCAGGATGTCAACTTATGGCTCTAGTGCCTAAAAATGGAACGAATAAAAAACTACCGCCATTCCATTCGATCTGTTTAGACTATTTCAAACTATTTCATATCGAATGGAAACGGTCTGCATAGAACAGGTAGGGATGTGTCTTCACCGGCATAACCATGAGAGCAGTATATCTAGAAGTAGCACACTCATTTAAAGGAGTCATTAATCGAGGCTCGTAACCGGTTAACAGCCTGCAGAGGCAAACCAGAGCAATTGTTCAGTGATCATGACTCAACGTTTTTCTAAGTGGTTATTGCTTGGGAGGCTAATAAAAAAGCAAATAATATTGGGCATAAGTTAAATTAAATGGATTCCCAGTTTTCTCTATTGGAATTCTACTTCCAAAACGTACACCATCATGATAAACCCACACATGACTATTCTCAATTTTTCCTCTCAATATGCCGTGACAATTGCTGGACAAACTGCGTGCACACGTTAACATTCACCACGTATTATCAGTACACTGATCGAGTTATACAGCTCGATCTATGAATATGTTACTTCATGTTGGCTACTTCTACAAGTATAGACACTAAAAACTCCCATACTCCCACATCCTAACTGACCATGTTCTGTCTGTTTTTATCAATCCGTGACACTAGCTAATCAGGAAGCGGTATTCATATTTGCGTCTCAATCCCATTTCAGTACACTGATACAGCCTCAAAGCTATATCAGTGGAATATAAAGCTTATTGTTGAATACTTTCTCAAATATCGTCACCCAGTTCTCTTATCATGGTAACCCCACATCTCACATCTGTCAATCTGTCCTCCTAATATGCCGTGACACTTGCTAGCCAAGCTGCTGTGTACACGCTTATTTTCGTTATACTGATCGAACGTTGGAAGCTTCGAGATCGTCAAGAGAATCTGCATTCCTACTTTATCGTTTCGCGCTGCGTTTTTCCTGCGCATCCGTCTCTTATATAAATACCTCCATGCAGTACCCCACTCCGCATATTCTTTTGTGACATGCTGGGTTCCCCCTTCACTCCTTCTAAGCTGAGTATTGCCCCAGATTGTTGAATATCGCCTTTTTATTCCAGATTTGGTTGGCTTGGGCCGGTCCAAGACTTGGGGTTCACACCCACAATGGACAATTTGGAGCCAGTAATAGTTATTGGGCGCGGCTATCCACCCTTTTTGACTACACGTCCTACATCAAAGTGATCAACACCTTAATAACCTAAATCACTTCATGACCTATCGAAGCCCCTAAGCCAATGAATTTGTCCTGAGAAGCAAGATGTATCGCAGCATGCAGAAAAACATGTACTTTGATAAATGTATGAAGTCGCTGTAGTGATCCCTTCTATACATTCCTATCCGCGTGTCTCCATCGACACCGTCCATCGATTCACAGACTGCCTCTTCGTATTTTCTTCCACGAATGCCGCATGTCGAAACCTCTCGATATAAGATTTGCTGTTCCTTCAGTTTCCATTGAAATGGTTATGTAGTGCATTCCTTCATCCTCCTTAGTTACTTTGTGACCTTATCCGCTTTGTGTTCCGTTTGCATTGCAGTTTTGTTTCCACTCTTCTACCACTTCTATTGTGTATACCTACTAATTAGACCTTCCTTATACTTGCACTGTTGCTGTACATATGATTATTTTGAACGCATAATCATGCTTCTTGCATGCTTCACGGGCTTCGTTAAATACACCTAATTGTAATTTTAATTAATCGCTTACATATCTAAGCCTTTTTTGTGCTCTGATAGACAAAATCTTCTCAGGGCTGATGCAATTGTGGACACCATAGCGGCAGAAATGTTTAGAATGGCTAAAATTTCAAAATTGATCGTTTTTATGGTCTCAAACAAATATCCATTAACAACTGCCAAAAGTATTATACTTAATGTCTGCAAAAAGGCACATCTTCAATGTCTTTACACCCGGTTGCGCAAGAAAACGCAGCTAAAACACCACCCACCATTATTTCAATTTTCACACGAAAAACAAGCCATTGAATTCATCACTAAACAGTGAATGTTTTTGAACAACTCCCCGTTTAAAACAAATAAAATCACCATCAACTGAACTATACTACAAAGAATTACCCCGACTGAAGTTCAATAATTCATCACATCAAAATTGGCAACTTTCTCTTTTGCCAATGGAGAGCTTACTAAATGAGCCTGCCCTTCTCAGAGTTCCAAACTGTTAGTCTTTCAATCCATACTTAGCATCGGTTGACCTTGATAAACCGCTTCTTCAACACCACGACAGCCCGCACAAACCCGTCTACATATGGATCTTCCAACACCCCCGTCCTCGACAGGACAGTATTGAATTTATTCCAACCTTCTCAGTCCCCTAGACCTTCACCCGTTAGAGCAGATATTAGCCATACCACTGAAAACGCCGTAAACACTTGATCCACCTCGTATCCGAAATCATTTTATCCGTCTGCTTCTCCTAGTAAGAATCACCCTAGTATACAAAACCATTAGCGCCCCAAAATAAGGTATATGAGCATCATTAACTACAACACTGCATCAGAGAGATACCTTTGCCACCTAAAATAAAACTTTCTACCTTAGTGCCATACCGCATTATGCATCCAGGGCTATCGGTATAATTCTCACGCAGCCCCTCAACGCCCCTTATCTTCCGTAACTACCTTCCACCGTCCTACCCTCTAAATAACATGACCTTCATTTAACCGTGCGTACCGTTACTCCGCAATTCTTCGGTTTGCCATACTGCACAACCTATTTCTGATTAACAACCCATGCGAAGCCCCAACCTTTGCCTATGATACTTATGAGAAGTTATTTCGGTCACCCATCACCGGGTGCGATTCCTATCCCCACCCATCTTTGCTTCCCCCTACCCAAGGTGCGCCGTGACAATATTTGTTGTTCTAATGAGTCACTTTATACAACATTCTGCCAACTGCATCCTTATTCTATCTCTTCTTCACCAAGTGACTCCATGTTGTCCCTAGCTTACTCCTCCTCAACATATAACCTCAAAAATTCAGCATCAAACTCCCCCTGCCGTACCAAAACCGTTCTTGCAATCCCTTACTCCTTAGTCAACCAGGAGACCACGGTACACATGTCAATTTTCTGTTGAAAATAAGGTTAATACTATTCGAAATACACCTGCTGTGATCCATTGTGCTTGTTGATGTTGTTTTTATAGCAAAAACCTGGACCACATCTTGCACTCCTGAGGAGAATTACAGCATTATAGGCTACAAAACCTTCAGTAGAACTAGGCCAAGTCGTCGTGGAGGAGGATGTACTATTTACTGCAAAAAGTCCCTCCTAGTTACGACAATGCTGCATCCTGTTCTGAACGCTTTGGCGGATTCAGTGTGAGTAACCATAAAAATACAATATCAGAAGCTCATTCTTGGTTGTATTTATCGTTGTCCGAGTCCACAATCGACAACTTTATACATATTATCAAACCTGCAAATGTAGGCACTTCACAGAAATTAATTTGCGGCGACTTCAATGCTCCAGGCCTTTGTTGGTCCACGCCATCAAGATGTTTTACGTGTACAAGCATCGATGGGTGGTCTCAACATGTAAAACTTCTCACTAGGAGAACAACATTCTCAATCATTGTTTAATCAGGGCTTTACTAGCACTTTCGCATTGGTTAGAGGTTTACCGAAAAGTGAACACAAAGCAACCACCCTTAAATTTTCCTGGCTAAATATCATAACTATCTCCATCTTTCCTTCTAGGCTATTTCATTTAGCAGATTGACACCGATTTCTAGAGTTAATAAGCTCCTAAAGCTGAGATATATCGTTTCTTCTATCTGATCCTCAGCTGGCGACTGATCAGCTATCCTGCAATCTTAACCAAAGTCTAGATACCATCATTCGATTGAAGTTGATACAGGCTAGCAAAAAGTTACCAAACATTCCCGTATGAAAAATAAATTGACCGAACTTCAGAAAAATACACAAAACCATCTACAAGTATATCGATTTTAAGGGTCTGATACTGAACGCTAATACTAACTTTTCGAAAAAGATATTGACTAGAAACAACCTACAAGTCAGGGAACTGAACGCACAATTTGCAAGAGCCAAAGTTTGTTGTGTGTGAACTAAACTGAAATGAACTGGAGACCTAATAACTTGGGGGGTTTCGAACTCTGTCTTGACCGTCACTTGGGTCTGACCGCTCGCCCCCAATTAACGAAACTATTTCGTTAAAACACCTTCTGAATTATACGAGAGATCTTATTTTTCGTTTTACTTCTCTCCTGGAGAGGGAAAACCTGACTATTGCCTTTTGGCTTGATTGTTGTTCCTCCTCTGAAATTTGGCTCTTCCAATTTGACCATTCTCCTCTTGATTTTTGAACTTGGTTCCGCGCATTATCTCTCGGAAGGATATTCCCACCCCACGTATTGTGTCTTCCTGGATGTTTTTCACATGAAAAACGTTTGCATTGATGTACTACCTTAGCTAGCTCACAGAATGCCCACTATTGACGAGATGACCGAGAACCGAGCTGCGAATAGATCTAACTGTTCCTTTATAGAAAAGAAATTTCTTTGCAAATACCGTTTTCTACATTGTCTATGGGACTGTTTTATGATTTGAAAAGACGATTGCTTCAGGGTTTGGGTTTAGTTATGTTTGACAGTAATTTAATCTGAACGACCAGAAAACATTTGGACTCCGTGACGCTTCATATGCAGATTTCGCAAGCCGGTATTGTAAATGACGTC
>UZAN01051914.1:0-18301 GCA_900618425.1 Echinostoma caproni | reverse complement strand
TAGTTTCGCTTCACGCTAGCAGTTCTGTTGTACAATCGCACTTTGAATGATTGGGTCACGTCAACTCGGGGGTCTATTGCAAGTTGCCAAACACGTCACAGTAAATGCTACAGAGTTTATTGGGCATTTTTGTCTAATACGGTTCGATAGGGCTAGGGAGCGGAAACGTCTCTGTGGGATTTATTTATTCAGTCACTCTTTGAGTCAAATAGCGCGCTGTTCGGGTTTTCATTTAAACATCCCAAGTTACATTTGTTGGCAACATATACTTTCTGACATCAGGATTGTCCTGTTTTCAATATTTAAACCCACCAACGCGTTGGTCACCACGGTCGGAATGACAACAAATCGAACAGAATTACCTCGGTCTATAGTCATATTTGAGAGGGCTATGTTGCTAATCAGTGCAGTCGTCATCGACTGCAACTTGTATGGCGTCTGTGGGTTGAGAGTTGTTGAACTTTGGTTAAACGAATATCTGACTGCGGGTAGCATGATGGATTCGCTCGGCAGCCTATAAAGCCAACCCCATGAGATTTTGTTCAGTTTCTTAATGGTTGTAATCTCTCATCATTTGTCGGCTTTCATTTATGAATGTACAACAAGGAAGTAACTTTCCTTTTTATCGACCATTGTTGCAATACACACCTTTTACGTTCAACTTTAGCACCTGTGCATCACCTGTTGGAAGTGGAGTTACTTACGATCTTCATGCATTGTGCATTTCAAACCGACCCATTGCTGCTGAATGCAACTAATCACAAAAAAACATCGGATGTTTATCGAGCTGTTATGCGGATGCAAAACTATCTCTTTGGTACTCACTTCGCTGGTGTCTCCGACCATGAAGTTCTAATTTTCAATCATAATCCACAACGTTCATTGATAAAATTATCCGTGGTTCTGGTACGGTAACAGAGTGTTGCTTTGGCTGCGAATTTCTGCAACATCATCATCAAATTGCATGGTTTATTCCGTACGCTGATTGGCTTGCGTACTATGTCATTTCGACGAAGGCTTTCATGGGTGACAACTGTATGTTCGCTCAATCGTTTCCGGTTTTCCGATTCAGTTTGATCTGCCATACCAGGAAGTGTAACTATAATATCATCTCCTGTGTCCGCCTGGGTTGGCAAGTAGATGTCAAGCGTCGATTTTCGGAATTTTATAAACTTCACTAAGGGATTTCAATGACTTGCAAAGGTGTCCTATACTACATCAGTAGTATTTTCGGACCTGGGGAATACCATACAGCGGTTCTGAATGTTTCACATTCCGTTCAGCTTGATATTGAAAAATGAAGTCTCTCGCTCGTTCTACTCTTTTCTGGCCCGAATTCAGTCGTGACTTGTGTCACATTTCTAAAATCCATGCTGATTGTGTGGACCACGTTCATGCACAGTCTTCAAAAGTGAAATCCATGGCCAGTCTGTTTGCATTTAGGGGAGCGGATGCGTGTGAATTACTATGGTTCGTACTTCTGCAAACATTGCCCTGGTGATTATCTATTCCTGATCATCATCCCCCTGATCAAACGTGATCATTTGATCCCCCAAGAAGGAGTTCAGTAGAGAGGATTTTCCTCAGGCTATCATGGTCGACAGCGAAATCCATCTGACTGCTAAGAAATCCAATGAATTCCATTGCGGTTTAATTCTACCACGGTATTCACAATTTAACATTGCCGATCGGAATTTTGTCAATACTTCAAAGAGTGCTGTTTCTTTCGGGAATCGTACTACTTTTGTTGTATTGGGCAGAGGCGTGGAGAATATCTTGATGCCGTAGCGCAAATTCATACGATCAAAGACTCGCAAAACTCTAAGAAGGCTGTTGAAAAGTAGACTGATCCAGAATAATCTCCTAAGCTTGCAATTTACTGAAGAATTGTAGAATCCCGGGAATATAGCAGTGGCACACAGATGAAAACGCGAACAAGATTATTTTCGGTGACTCATCAGCTGGCATTTCACATAACATCATTTTATATGTAAAATAGGCCAGTATCAATTCTGCCCACATATGTCTTCTGTTGTTGATGAAATGGATAAAGGGAAAAGGATGTGTCACGGAAACAAAATTAATGCTTATTCAAATGGGGATTGTTGTTATTGTTTTCTGTCCCAACTTCACAAAACCGGATATGGCTGATCCTGCCATCGGAACTTATGCTTGGTTCGTGTTACTTGNGATTTGGGGTGAGATCAGCGGGGGGGGGGGAAGGAGTGGAGGTGGAGGGCCATGGTAGATTGAGTGACTTCACAAATTGTTTTCGGGTGCACCAGGGGGGATTATGTGGACGAATTGCAACCACCTCTGCGGTGGCCAGGATGTGGTTTTTAATCCGCTTTGATCTACAACCCCGAACACGGCAGAGAGGTCGAAACGCTTCAGTCATATTCATTGTGTGATCGAACTCGACGAGGTGCGAACCAGTGGCACTNGGCACTTGTAATAGTTATAACCACACCAGTGTTCAGCCAGGGCGGATGTTGTTCACGAACTCGTGTAGATAGGCGCCTGATCGTGTGGCGAATATAAGTTGCCCCACAGGAACATGTAAACAGGTGTCTGTAAAATGAGACTGCAGAGGCAGGAATCCTGTCGTTGAGTTGCGAACACAAGATCGGTCTGCTTCTATTCTGGTTCTATTCGGAGATCGATTTATAGGATACCGACTTGGAGCGGCCAGTATCTCCATTTCAATCAGTGTTTAATATTAGTCAGGTAGATTGTTGTCATTACTCAATTCTTGTATGGGAACTTTCTACCTGGAAATTTAATCCAGACAAAGTTGTTGGTGATTCCACGAATGCTTAACCCACATTACCGCTAGATTAAGCAACGAGTGACAACAGCATTCTTGAAATTGACTATCGTGAAGTTTGTTTACACAGCCACCGGGATGAATGATGTGAAGATACTATGGATTATGTTTTTCAAGCTTCAGTTCTGACGGTTTAAAGATATAAAATACTGGGTTTTGCTTTGACTATAGTCCATGTCAATATCTGCAACCAGTCTCTGGTAGGATAGTATGAATTGTCGATAACCCTGCAGTGTCATCAAACCACATGTATCTAACTCTAAACGTTATCTAAATGGTTTATTGTATTCATTTTTTATTGTTTTTTTTAATGAACGTAACGAACGTTTGAACACTGTTCAATCCATCACCTTCAATTTAGCATTCTGTCGGTTTGAATCATTCAATCTATATTTGGATCAGCTTCAATACAGATACTATACAGTTGGCCATTTTCGGTTGAGCAGAGAATTTCATCTAATTTACATCATAAAACCATTCCCCTGACTCTAAAGATGGCTTTGCGTCGGGCCATAGTGCAAACGATATCGTTCACTAAATGCCACTAATAGAATTTTATTGATTTCTTTGGCACCAATGTGACATCGAGTCTCCCAATGAATCTTTCAAGCCGAGACTCGATGAAATCCTGACTCACCTCATATTCCGACACACCCAAATTTGTTGAAGACCGCATTATCTGTTATCTCCTGCCCGGAACTTTATGTGACACTTTATCACTTTTTTCACCGGGAAACGATTCAACTGTGTTAATATCCTGTGGGGATGACAGAGGCATGAGCTTGTAAGTAATTACCATTAAAAAAATGATTGGGACGGACTTTAGGTCGTCGTATGAATTAGGGCGCCCTTCGATTGGCTGCGCCATATTTTCTCCCTCTCGGAATTATTTTATTTTCGTGAATGTCACATAATGGCCACTCGAAAGGTCTATTCGCGGTCTCAGTTGATGAGTTTCAAACATGATCCGCTCAATACGATGTCCTTTATATCCTCGTCGGCTCATTTTCGGATTCTGTAGTAATCAGAATAGTATTGAATTTAGGTATACGAGAATCCGTACTGTACTGCTCAGAAATGAATTGGCTCCAACCCAAACTGCGGACACCAATGAAATACACGAGGAATTGCTAACAGCAAATACTTATGTTTATTGATAGAATGAGAGCATGTTTTATAGAAGGAATTATCTCATATGATTGGTTGAAGAGCCGTCGTCCAATTACGTAACTGTTTGCGCCGACGCATCATATGTACTAACTCGGATGTCACGTTTGCCCAGTGTACCATTGGTCGAGCTTCCTGAACGCTGATTGGATGACATGAAACTGTACCTATCCGTGCATAGATTGCGGTCACGGAAGTCTGGATCACCACAGATTCCTACTAAAATGAAGAAGCGCAAGCGCGGTGGCTGGCAAGCAGAGCTCAGTCGCACACCACCATCGAAAATGACTGTTCCTTCATTGATCAGCACGAACATCCGGTCGCTCTTCGCAAAGATGACGGATCTAACGTGCGCCCTTGATTCACGAATCCACCGTAACACGTGTTCTTTGTATTGAAGAATCCTGGCTTGACCATAAAGTAGAGAGCTCACCAATTGGAATCAATGGTTTTAAATACTTCCGTAGGGACAGAAAGCACTGTAAGAAGAAAATAGGAGGTGGAGTGATCACGGACATCAACTCAACCTTGATCGGAAAGGCTGAAATTCCTTTTAATTATTTCGCTGATGGCATCAACTGCTTAAGTATTCAATATTTCCCTAGGTTTTCGCGATACAGAAGTACAATCATTGCCAACTTATACGTAGCCCCCTCTTGTACCCAGTCTAGCATTTCATCCTTCTTTGATGCATTTATTTCGTCTTAAATTCCCCTCGTAGACCATAGTCTCCACATAATTGTTGGAGACCTTAATCATGCACGCACTTATTCCATAACTTCTTTAGGCTTAATTGATATTTGCTTGTCCTCCACAAGAGGTGATTCGTTTTTAGACAAGGTAATTACTAATCATCCAGAACATTTTGCCCTAAAGCTCACAGCACCTATTTCCACTAGTGATCACGCACTGATTTTTATAAGACCCACAGTGTACTCCCGTTCCATTCACAATACTCTCACAAAGACCAACCAAATCACCATTCGCAATCTCTCCCCAAGAAACATCCTTCTTCTTAAGAGTTCCATTGGTGTCGTTTCGTCGTGGTTTTCTTTTTATTACTCTTTACGCAATTCAGTCAACTTATTCACTGAAACACTTAACCACACATTTAACCTAAGCTGCCCTTTTGAAACTCTATTTGTTTGTAACGGCAGAATTGCATCTTTACTGTTGAAATCATTTAGAAAAGAGAAGAAACGATCATATAAATCTTGGGACTCAGCAGCTGCCAAATATTAAACCAACTTGATCAAGGCTGAAGTAAAGCGTCTCTGTGCGTCGTACGCCTTCCAGCTTCTACAATCTAACAATAGTAAACGAATTTGGCAAGGTATCAAATTGCTGTGTGTGACCAAATCCGGACTGTACAACGGATTTGGACAGTGTTATTGCAGCACTTATCCACCCATCAAGCGATGCGATCACGCCATTTATTCTAGACAATGCCGTTCAAGTAGAGGCCGTCTAAAAAGAAGACGTTTTTGAGCTTTTGCACACCATGAGAACCACTTGCAGTGATGTTCCCTATGGTCTTTCATCTTCCCTTCTGAGATATGGGGCCTATTCTCTCAGTGAAATTTTCCCATCATTTTTGAACAACTCCTTAGAAACCTACTCTATATCAGACTGTTGAAGACCAGTAGCAATTGTTCTTATTCCCAAATCCTCTACTTCAAATGTTCTAAACAAACGCTTTTGTCCTATCGCTTTAACCTCTGTTAGACTTCAGCTAGCAGAACGTGTTATTCTTAAGCGCATTCAGTACTCCATTGCTGTCCCGTATGATCCTCTAGTTTGGCTATAAACCAAACAGATTCACGCTAGATGCACTTTCCTCTCTTTTACATAAAATTACCAAATCCTTAAATGACTCTGCGAAATCTGTCCGTTGTGTGTTTCTGGACTTATCATCTGCTTTTGATTCTATTCCTCATTCCCTTCTTCTTCGTAAACTGGAGACCTTTGGTTGCGTTAGACAGTTATTAGCTTGGCTTGCCGATTACTTCTCCGGGAGACCTCAGTGTACCAGGTTAGGTCAGAAGAAATCGAAACCGTTGTTGAACAGTTCTGAAGTACTCCAAGGTGTAGTGCTTTCCCCATATGTATTTCATACGTATATTAGTGACTTGTCTGCTAGCGCTCCTACTTCTCTCTTCAAATATACTGACGATGTGTTTTGGTGTCAGGCCATCTCCGACTCTGCTGGTCTTGCACAATTTTCAGATAACTTGGATAACGTTCAACGGTTTTCCGCCACATCTGACCTATCTCTTAATCTCTCCAAATGGTTTGAATGTCCCTTTACATTCTTGTTTCCCAACTTAACCGGTATCGATTGGCTCTGAATCAGTTTCCCAGGTAAACTGTATTATATACCTGGGTGGTTTTATTGATACTGACCTTCACTGGACCTCTCACATTCAACATATCGTCAGCAAGCTTCGACGACTTTCTTTTCATATCCGTAAACCTCGTCAGTTTCGTATTCAACAGTCAATCATTTCCAACTTTGTATACCAGTGTTTTTTCCTTTTTCCTTTATTGTTCATCTGTTATCTTTTTCCAATCTCCTTAAGAGAGATTTTTAACTACTTCGACGTGGACTAACCATCATTAGCCGTGTCTCTACAGTCCCGCTGAAGGAGTTGGTAACTGACCCATGGAAACGTCAAGTGAAAAGTTCGCACATAAGATTCTCATCGATTCCACACATCCGCTACATGAAGATCTGACTTCCTGTTATCCCCATCCTTTTACCGGATCCCAATATCGTTGTGTTCCCTCTCGAATAAACATATATCGTAACTCTGCAGCACGTATTCTAGTTAACAATGAACAGGTTTTCACAGACTTTGTTAACAGTTTTGGGAGTTAAATCTCATTTTTCATTATTGTTATTATTATTATTTTCTCCCTGACTCTAACCTGTTTATTTTTTAACTGAAATGTAGGCTTCATGCCTGCAGAGGTTATTACAATACAATACAATACGAATCTCAAGAAGTTACACTGAGGGACTATGAGAACACATATGACTTATGTTGTCGTAACAATCGACCGGATATTTCGTACCGAAATGGTTTAATGCACTGACTTCTCTCACTTTAGTCATCACATTCATTGAATAAATAATAATATAAAGGTAAAAAGAATTTGTTATCATAAACGATATTTCCATACTCTCTTTAGTTTGATTAAAGACAGTTGGTGAAGAAAGCTTGGATACCCGTCTGGAATCACAGCCGAAATAAAACACCTCCTTGGTCAAATCTTGACAACAAAAAATGGTGTTCCACAAGGGTGGGACCGCAGGAAAAATCTACCCAACGAATGTGTTACTGCCGATTATTCGATCAAATCTGGACTAGAAAACATTTGTATTGTTAGCTTTGGGCTATTTTAGTTGTGAGTACCACCATAAATCTATTATTCTGCCAAGTCTGTCAGGAATTATCGACTGGTTTGACGCCCGTGATCTTTCTCCGGTGAACAGTCAGTCAAATTATGCTGCCCATAATGCCAATGTTCTCATTCCTTTTAGCTAAATCGGATCATGTTTTACATCTCATAAAATCTGCAAACTCCTTCTACCGAAACATGTTAACCGACTCTTGTCTTTGTGAGTCTATACCTTATCCGGAGTGAGAATCTGCATATTGTATTATTATCATCACTCAACTGATCATTTTTAGTGCTGTGAATGAGATTTGTACTCAGTGAAAGTTGAGATCATAAACTGAGATTCGATAAATTAGTTGTTTACGGGGCAACTTATCCGAATATCACATATACTTATTTGAAGTCCAGCAAGATTTCTAAATTTGACAGTTAACAGGGTTTATATATTAAAATGCAGGCCCCGGGAAATAAACTAAAGATAAAAAATGGATAAATTGACATTTCGGAATTACCAGTAAACTTCCCCAGAGGTCGGTGTCAGTTCCACTATTTTACATCATCTTCATCATCTGACGATCGTATGAACAGTTATGTTTGCATTTGTATTTATATTCAGATGTTAAGAAAGTATTCGTAATATTTCGATCAAAAACGTAGGCAGTGATCCCAACCACGCCGTGGTAGCTAACATAAGGTAATTAGACTCCAATTAAACCCAGAGAACGTTCACCAGAACTGTTCGTCTTCTTGCAAACCTCGTTTACTTTTATTTGCTGAAACAATTACGGTGATAGAAAAAATCGGCGAACAGGGCAAATGAATATTCAACAGTCACAGTTTTACACGAAAACATCAAAAGCGAGATCTGGGGATTCATCACCGTGTCTATTCTTGCTTGAAAAATGTGCCAACACTCAAGAATTTACACTATAAAGCACGCATTAGAGGTGTAGTGCATGAGAGAATGGAACAATATTGACAGGAAATTGACTACTAATCTTATGCATAGTATGCAATAATGTGTATTTAAACTTTGGGACGGAATTGCCATTGCACCCGATATCAAACTGGGTTCAATGGGCAAAGTCCATCAGATTGTGTGTAATAATTTGGTCGATATATTTTCGCTAAAGTAAAAAATAGCTTGATCAGATTTCGTATTTCGTCTTTCCATTCGGTTGCCGTCTAGATTCCAAAAAATGGTGGCGGTCGTGCAAATAGGGAGTAGAAATAGTTAAAAAATCTAGGGATTGCAATACTTTTGTCGCCAGGTATTTGTCCATGTACGGGTATAATGAGGAGGGAGAGTGACACTAAACCAGGGCACTGGTGCTTGAGCTCCATCCACTCGACTGACACAGTTTCGGTAGTCGCGAATGAGCAAGAACACTGTTATATTGTTTATAAGACTTAATCGTACGGGTTTAACTAAACACGAAATTCTAAACAAACCTAAAGCGTTGTTTTAGAATAATTGAGCTTTTGGAATACATAGTGACAGTGATAGTGATAGAATATGCAGCAATAGCTGAATTCCTCTCAAGTAGTCTACACGGTGAAGTATTTTTGGGTACGTGTTTGGAATTTCCGTCACGTTCAGCTACATGTTGCTGCCGTGGCTGAACACTGTTAAAATCTTATTTTGTAAATCTGATTCGACTGACCAGCTGTTGGTCGCTAATTCTTAGTTGGTATCAGTAATAAACCAAGGGTAGAGGTTACTCGAAATGAGATTCGGCTATGGAAGCGGTTCAATACTTTTTAGACGTCCTCTTATGTATTGTAGTAAATTAGTATGACGTGTTTCATGATCCAATCATTTGAGCAGAGTTTGATTTTGGAGATTTTGATGAATTACATTCGGGAAACCTAGAGGATATTCACGTTTAGTCAACTCCCTTATGACCAGCTGGACTATTTGTTACACGTCCTTTTTGTCTGAGATGAACTGATTTGCTTTGGGTACTATATCACTTGATAGCGTCTCGTGATGTGTGATTTGGAAATGAGAGGGCAGTTTTTTGTTGTTCTTGTTGTTGTTATTGTTGTGTGGTTCGGAAATCTTCACAGTCGGTGGATAAAGTGAGCTGTTCCGTTTCCGGTCTGCGCCCCTGGATCATGACAAAGGTCACAGTCGTTTCGGTCGGCTGTGTCAGGTTGAGGCCAGAGTAAACGAAGTGACTGGACGAATCGTTTTTGAGAACAAAGGGACGGATTGAGTAGGCGAATAGCCACCACTTCGACCGCAGCCAGGAGTCGTTGACGATGGGTTTGCTGGTATTTGTAGATCACCCTGGAAGCATCATCGTTTGCTTGATGGCCCATGTCTGCAAGGTGTTCTACCACCACGCTTGTAATCGTTTTCCGTATGCCCGTACTCGGGCACACCGGTTTGTGCTCCTTGATTCTTTGAGACAATTGCCCGATCGTTCTTCCTACGTAACTTGCCGAACATAAGCAAAGAAAGTGGTAAATGTTCATAGATGACCGCAGGATAGGCGATGTATCTTTAAGATTAAAGGAAACAATTCGTCGGCTTGTGAATTGAGTGCGTAGCGTTAAGCAGGGAAGTACGAGCGATAGCCTTTTCTAATCGGCGTCTCAGCAACTCAGACTTGGAATCTCCTTTAAAAGGCAGTTTTATGAAGAGTTCTTTTCTTTTTACTGTTGTCAGTGGTGCTCTCGGTGGCCGTTCTGTCAAGTTCTTCAGAACGAATCGCTCCGAATAGCCGTTATCAAACAGTGTTTGCTTTATACTTTCCAGTTCCTGAGGAAGACATTCTGCTGAGCAAGTTCTCCTTGCTTGATACGCAAGGGTTTGGACTAGGTTTCGTTTGAGCTTAAGAGGCACAAAACTGGCAAAATTAGAATAGTGCCCAGGCCAAGTTGATTTGCGGTAAATAAAGCGTTTTATCACGCTTCCCTGGCATCTTATGAGTTTTACGTCTAGGAAGTGAAAATTGTCTCCCAGTCCGAATTCGGATGTAATACTGATCATGGTGTGGGAATTATTGAAGGCATTTACAAGAGGATCTGTTTGGCTCTGATTTTCGATCAGGATGAAAATATCATCCACATAACCACAGTAGAATGTCTATTAGCCTACTCAATCCGTCCCTTTGTTCTCAAAAACGATTCGTCCAGTCACTTCGTTTACTCTGGCCTCAACCTGACACAGCCGACCGAAACGACTGTGACCTTTGTCATGATCCAGGGGCGCAGACCGGAAACGGAACAGCTCACTTTATCCACCGACTGTGAAGATTTCCGAACCACACAACAATAACAACAACAAGAACAACAAAAAACTGCCCTCTCATTTCCAAACCACACTTCACAAGATAAAAATTACCAATCATATTCATCACATCTGACCATTACACTAATTTAATAATAACCCTCACACTGTGTTGAGTTTTTTATACGAATATAGAAGAATGACGTGAATCGGTGTAACTCATTTGGCAGGCGTGAAGGTATATTTTATCTTCTTGCTTCTTCATTCTGAACCTAATGTTATTAACGAGATAGTTGAGAAAATATCTCAACTTTCCCTGAAAGTCTTTCATGATCAGCACAAAAGTAGCACCACAATATCCACCAAATAGTTGGTGTTTCCGTAGCTCTTTCTATGATTTACTACGAAAAAGTTTACTGAAATAGGTAGGGGTAGACAAGCCGTTGCCACTCCATCGGTTTGTTGGCATAAAGCAACTCTATAAATGAATAGAATAAATTTCAGGCATTCGGAAGTTATCCTGATGAGTACTGCTATGCCGAGGATGGTTTTGTGGTATAGAGACATGTACTTTGATCATTCTCTTACGGTTTTCGGAATGTTTGCTCGCTAGTGGACTTGAAACGGGCCTTTCAAGAGGGTTGAAAAGTCGTTAAAACGGAAATTTGTTGGTTGTTTCTTTTTCGTCGTGGCCAATTCAGACATTCCTCTTCCGATTTAGTGACTCTATCAGAATTTGATTTCATATGGAAATGATCGATTTGCCTCTCTCACTTTAACAAAAGCATTGGTGATTAGTAACTCACAACGGTTATTGGATATCAAGTGTGATTTATTGAAGCAATAATTGTCTGCAACAAACCATTCAACAGGGTTGAGGATAGGCGTCATAAAATTGAGGTTGAAACTTTGTTCAAATTTTCTGAAGAGGTGGTGCTCACACCAAAGTGAACTGAACAAACTGAAAGTAAGCGTGAACGATACAGATATTCATTGTGAGATAGACAAGAAGTTCACTGATCCAAAGAGATGAAGTATATTGCACTACACTGCTCTCTGCATTGTCTTTCTCACCAGTCCCATTGATCCGTGGCTAAGATTAACCGATCCTAAAGTTTATCTGTGATGCACTTTTCGTGCTGATGCTTTCGAAATCTATTTTTGAAATTATCTAGTTAACTGAATCCCGAAGCATATAACAAATGTTCAACCCTAACCTAAATCAAACAGTGCATATGCAAAGTCCAGTGCCTGGTATATAGAATGAATTAGTCCAAACATGGTACTCTAAAGTAGTATTGGCATTATTTGGAGGTGTTACCGGTCAAGTGGGTGTTGTGAGGTTGTAGTAGATCACGAATTACGAATTACAAATCACGGACGCAACGGAAACACTGAATTGCACTAGCACTTGCACGCTGATATCTCACATAACTGAGAAGCAAGGAAAAGGTCACAGAAGTAGCAGTTTGTTTACTGGAAGAAATTAAGAGGAATAAATAACATGTAAAAAGGAACTTTATTGGTTATCCACCAATCGCGTGCTTGTATTCTTAACGTCATACAGCTTCTGTCTAGATCGCATGACTTCTGATCGGTCGGCACGATCGGTCTGTGGTTCGTTGTCCAGAAAATGAAATGCGTAGGCGTTTGACTGGCGTCATCTGGGAAGGTTAAATCACCACAGTTTATCTTAAAACTACAACACGTCGCTCCGTGGCTGGTGTTATCATGTAGGTTAGAATCACCACTACTCACATTTCTGAGTAGTATGGTCGGGTTGCGCTAAGGAATGTGGTTGTCGGTTTCGCACAACTCTAAAAATGAACTATACTTCCTGGAACGAATTACTGTGTTGAATAACGACAACTACGGACTGTTCTATTCATTATCCCATGTGCTGCTGGGAGTTTTAATGACATGCTCCAAATGAGATGTCTTGTTGTCTGTAAGCCTATTTATCCACACCCTATCCGTGGTTCGTAAAAATAATATTCCTCCAGCCAGCACTGGTCTTTTGGAAGCGCAACACGGACAGCTCGCAAATGGGTGAATTTTTAACTCCCAGCAGGAGGGTTGGTGATTTGCATCCCGTCAAGGACACTAAACTAGAGTAGTGAGGTACCACTCACTAAAATTAGTATTGTGTTTGGTGCGAGCATGAATTAGTTGTTGGTGGATCCACACGGCATTCAAGAATGAACAAGACAACTTGGAGCGAATGGAAGGATTTATTATTGTAACAACAGAATAGGAGGAGAGAACGCCGAACTGTTTGATCCCTTGATCAAGAGTCCTTCATGAGACCACTGACAAGCTGTAACAGATAAATGCTTTGTTCTGTAGAATCTGATTTACACCTAATTGCAAATCAAGAACATGATACGTAGATTTTATTGCTTTGAAATCAAGTGGTTTAAGTGACTGATTAACTTTTGAATGAAGAACTGATTTCGAAAAGAAATGCTTTTTTTTCAAAAACCACATTACACTTCCGTAAAATGAACTAGACAGGGATTGCAGTAACACAGATGCAGTCTACTGCCTGGGAGAAAACGTCCAACAATACAATTTTCGGGTCTATTAGACCAATGGTTCGAGCATCTTGCTACGAATTCATTTTTTGCCATTAAGAGTAAGCATGCGTTTTCAACCTTTTAATCCGTTACCATGCTACTTGATAAAGGAACTTAATGGTAATTTTTTCCTCCTGCGGGCTATTTTATTTGACTAGTGATACTTGAATATATAGTTACCAATTAATAAATACGACTTATTTACCATTCTGACTTTACAAGAACCGAATCTGTCAACTGTTTCGATTGACATACGCCCGTAAAAGTCACGATTGAGACCACATCATTCGAACCGACCCATAAAGTGTTGGGAGGGTGGTTGATAGACAAATAGAATTTCTATGCTTTCGTACTGCAATCACTATGGCTACTGTTGTACTGAAGATGAAGTCAGGAATCACGTGAATCCATATCGGACATATGCTACCCATAAAAGCAATGTCAACACACATACTGAACAATTCGGAGTACACGGAGATATCAGTGCAAAGCTGTGTGCACTATCTGGTCCACCTGCCCATCAAACTCATTGGTGTCCGAATACGGGCTTGGTTATTCAGTGATCTGATTGGCTCATCGATTGCGTGCTTTGGTGTACTCAGATGCGGGCCTGGTAACCTGATACGAAACGATTTTGTCAAAAAACCGTTAACTGGTTTAAAAACAATGGAAAACCGCGAGTAGGCAATTTGCTGGGTTACATTCTTTTTCTGCCTGAATTTACAATGGCAGAGCAACCAAATTCCGGGGGTTCCGGAAACCATAAACTGGCAAGTCTTTTTTGTTAATATTTTGTTTATTTGGTTCTTTCACCTGTCACCCTTCAAAACGCTGTTCGTTTTGTCTGCTAAAATAAGTTCAAATAAATCGGTTCTACCGCAGGTAGAGTCCGGTGGACATCGTATTGTATCAAATTTATACTTTTTCTATACTACTTTATACTTTTTCTTGCAATGTGTAAGGATGGTATATTCGGACAAAATTTATGCTTGTTCGTTTTTTGCACATTTATGCATTTGATAATGATAAAACTCTTTTTAAATGCTGTTTAAAATGGTATCATCTGTGGGATGTGTATGATCGAGGTTTGTATAACTATTGAAACATTGGTTTGTTTACTCAAGCGCATTTATTCAGGTGTTTTGTTTTCGGTTTCACATGCTTACGACCATCAATCCTCTACTGAACTATTCAACACATGTAAAAGATGATTAAGATAATGGTATATCACGCACAGCAGCTATTTCGATTTTCTGTCTTTCAATATGTTGAACCACTAACTGAACAAGAATGACATGGTTCTCAGTCACGCAAACTGAGAGAGTCAAGCAAGACTACCGTAAATTAGTGAGTTTTCGCTTTCAGTTAGTACAAGCAATAAGGGAAATTTAAAATGCTGTGTGATATCGAGATAAGGGTACAGAAAGCATGTAAATGATAGAACTGTGTAGAAAAGAAGTGCATAAGTCAGTACCACTGTTACCGACATCCAATCACTTGGTCCTGAACCATTGATTGCTTTTTATCATTAGTTCTCCAATCTGAAATCCTATCATGATCAATATGAGCGAGTCCCCCGGTTGAGGTTTCCACTCTCAAATGTAAAAACATGGTTTGAATATGTTTGATCTTCTTACAATTACTGTCTACCGGGGTAAACAATCCACCCCGGGAAGCCTATCTGCTAGCATAAGTAAAGAAAAAATATTGCAGTAGACTGTGACCCGATAGAGCAGTTTATATTATGAAGCCTGTATCGAATTAGCAAAGTACTAGGTTTTACACTTTGAATTTTGGCACTTTTCCAATTGAATGGCTGATATTTTTAGGGAAATGGAGTAAACAAGGGGATAATTAAGTGTTCAATAGTAGGGTATTCATTTGCTTTCATACGGGTAGAAGACCGAACAAAAATCACATGAACTCTATGCGCTATTGAGAATACAAATTAGAGTTATTCAATATGATTACAGATTAATTCCATTGTATCACTTCAGGTAAGGAATATAGATAAACGATTTCCTGCGCTGGTTCTAATGATCTTTGTGAGTAAGGTGCAAAGTACACATGGCGAATGAACATAAACTAACAAAGACGATCGAAGAGTGGCTCTTCTTCAGAATTCGAAATAATAAAAGGAGACGGAGATAAAATGGTCTTCCTGTCAAAAAAAAGTCTGTTTATTGGTGTCAGTTGGTTTCATCCATAACACATCATCTGATTGAGACCGGGCATATGTTTGACGGGACAAGTGCGCTTTAAATCGTCATTGCTAATCCGACTCCTAGAAATGCTGGATATTAAATGCAGTCAATCTAACTTATTTTGACAGAAATTTCTTTTTATTTTATTATCTTTGTCCCGCTGACCATGTGAACAAATCAGTAATCTTTGGTGTTCTTTTTAAATTGTACGCTTTGTGTTCATCTACTTATTTTATTTGCTTGACTGTGCAACCGGATGAATATTGCAGAATTCAATCATCCCACTTAAACAGTATTCATATAGAAGCTTTTCAGTTTGATGAATACAGAAAATAATTTTCCTCAAACTGATCCACAAAAACCATAAATTTATTCTATCTGTGAAGTTATTGACTGAACCAGCAACTCTGGGAATGGATATAGTTGATCTGGGCAAATTAAAAAGGCTACTTGCGAGTGAATGTCAATCATTGAATAAAATACGGTAATGTGAGAGTAGTGGATGATTTGGGTCCAGTATTTAGTGAATCTTGTCATGTAATGAGCAAATAAAGCGTTAAATGCATGGCTAGTAAGCACTGTAAAACTATTCTTACCGTTTGGGTCTCATTGTCAACTGTGTATTCAAAGACCAAGTTGAGAATGAAAACTGGGAAGTCACAGTTAGAATGCAAACTTGCAACCAACTCGGTCACCAGGTAGCCGATCGGACCGTTTTTTATCTTCGGCTGTACACGAAATAGACCCCGCGATTTTTGGTTTACATTTGTTCCCAAACGTACGAGCATAACCACTTTTTAGAATCGCGATGACAGTCAAGGGAAAAATAGAAGTGCAAAATTACACGCAATTATCTTAATTTTGACAAAATATGTCGAACAAACAAAATTTTGACTGCGACAAAAGTATTCCTCCTCCATGGGTTTTATCCATTTGAACAACTCTATCCATCTTTATTACATTTCGAATCACATCTATTTCGATAATAATGCACTCCCTGATAAACAATTCCTCTAGTTCGTGTTTTGTGGTGGAAAATCTGGGGGTATTTTTGCACCTTTCCGGTAAGAATAGCAAAGCTGTATTCCACTAGGTTTCATTCTAGGCTGCAGACAGACTACACCATTGTTTTGATGCCGCAGTATAATAATCAGCATTTTATTAGATAAAAGTAATGAACTACTGTTATGTCATGCTGCGAAGTGGCTTCAGGATGATAGTTCGATGCTATTGCTAGCATAAGTAACCGCTCAATGTACGAATATATGCATCAAAGTATTACACCCCACGTAGTATGGTGATTTCGGTTGGGCCGTTCCTGAATAAGGCATCCCGTACCATTATGGACTTTTCGATCACTACTCCGCTTACTGAAGGACAGCTCTTTCTATAGATCATACCAGCAGAAGTTCCAAGCGTTGGGTGCATCCAAATGAATTTAATTTCCGTTACCAAAGCAGGTGAACATTCATTGGTTTTTGTTAGTGACATGAGTTTTAGTTCACAATAAAAATCTTTCTGTTTTCAAATTTATAGGAGCTACTCGCATTCTCATCTTGTATTCCATTCAAGGAACCGTTTTTGTGTTCGTTGTACCATTCGCACCGAAATGTTCAATTCAAGCAACGTTTTTACCTCCGATGCATGACTCACGGAGTTTGAGGTCATGGGTAGCAATTGGTCTTTACCTTTCTCCAAAAGCTAGTTCTGGTATCCAATCTGTTTATGTATTGCATAATATTTTATTGTATGTTCTTTAGCTGTTTCTGCCTCGAATATGGTGTCACAGTGTGATCGGGACACAGTACATAGTATGGTTATCTTGTATATATATACATATATCTCACGAAACGTATCGGTTCTGGATTTCTCGCTTTCAATAAGCCTCTTCCATCGTGTTGGCAATTACTTGTGGTGGCTTGGTTGGATGTTTTCGTTCCTCTAAGGTCATTAGAAGTGTGTTGAGCATATAACTATCATCACTAGGGCGTCATGAGCCAGTAAATTACACCAGTCTGTTAACCACTGACCTACCACAGTTGCGAATGGCCATACCAAATTACAAATCGGGATGTCTACCGTACCTTCTTTTAAAACGGAGTAGGGTGTACGAAGTTCATGGGGCTGGAATAATTTTGTCACGTGGTATGGCCCAACCTATCTTTCCGAGCTTGTTGTGGGCATTGTACCTAGCTAGCTCAATAGTAACCTACGGAGTTAAAGCTCCGTTGAAACCTTCTCACGGACTAAATGCTTCTTCGCCGATAGAGAAACTCAAAGATGGAATTATATGAGTAATTTCTCTAGTTTTACCAATCCAATCAATTTAATCACCAGAATTCGAGAATGACTGTCAGTGACTGTAAATGGATGCTATCCCCTGAGCACACCACAATAATCGGACAAGTTTAATACAGTGGATCGTATCGTGAAATTTTCATTGACGATAGAAGATATCACCTACTACTGTCGTAATTCTCGGGGATTTCACGAATTGAGTAAATTCCAAAACTGAGACAAAGTACGGTCATCAGTAGAATGCGGTTTAGTAAGTATGAATACAAGTCAAAGTCAAGTCAATTAAAGCTTTATGCACCCGATAGGATGAATTTTCAGCATTTTCGACATGTTACAGTTGAAAAAAAAAAAAAACCGTTAAGTATCAGAAAAAGAAGAAAAATATACGTTTACTAAATGACAAACAGATGGGTTTACGTAAAATCCTAATGTGAGAGATGATTGTTCAAGTCAGCAATAATATTTGCTCGGTTGATCAAGATGCGAGCAAAATAAGGGATCAAGCTGTTTTTATGTGTGGTGGTGCGTTCATAAAGAATCCGAAATTGGGAACGGGTACTCGGATGAGAGACCGATTTAATGAGATGGG
>UZAN01051912.1:4802-15325 GCA_900618425.1 Echinostoma caproni | reverse complement strand
TGGAAAATTCTGACTCAGATCAGTACCCACCCAGGCAAGATGGGTGTTTGACTGTGTTGAGGCCATGTTGCGCTAGGAAGTTCATTCCATGAATAGAAAAAGGTTAAGAGATGGAGATACTATTTCACGACCTGGGAAAGTGATCCGGTCTCTAATTTCCCGGTTAGTAATAGAATCATCAACACATTAGTCAAATGAAAGCAGGTTGTTCCCTTAAAGGTGCCGGAAGTTTAGCTTGACTATTCTCGAGTGTCTGAAAGCAGAGTTTAGAAAGCGAAAGTGTAGCACTGAACTCACGCACTGTTCAAAGTAAATTTACTTCACCGGAGGTGGCAGTGACTTAAACCAAGCTGAAGAAGCCTTCTCAGGATGTTGATGATCCTGGCGGAATCTAAGCTACAAAGCAGGAGGATGCACAAGCGAAATGCTCCAAGCAACCAATGCCTGATACCATGCGAAAGCATAGATGCAGAACATGCAGACCAAAGATGGTGACAACTCCCGAGCGTATTACACTGTCGGTTGGAAGCCATTACCAAAGGATTTCAGCCAGTGAGCATGACGGAACGATTCCGTTGGATAAATAGATATCTATGTTGAGGCGCCTAATACAGAATGTATAGGTATTTAGGCCGTTTTCCGCAGTCAAACTCAGGCGGATAAATATGTCAAGACCAAAAGAGGTAAGTTTGTGAACCGAAGATTTGAAATGATCGGAGCTGAAGGATAAGAATTGGTCTCTTGTACAATGTTCTGTTGCTTAGAGCAATATTAAGCAGCTTTGATAACAAGGTTTTAATAGTAAATAGCTTGACAGCTGTCTCCCCTAATAGCTTTCGTAACCAGAATATTTATGGTAATATACGATGCGGTTAACAATTCTGTCCTTCTCTTCACTTGTTACTGTCACCGAAAGAATCAACGAATGCATCAGCATATTATTAGGTTATTTGAAAAAGCATTTACATTCAATTCAATCCATATGAACTGTTCTGTCACCACATCCGATCGCAATATAGCAGCCGAGAAAACAAATCGCATATCGACGTCAATCAATGCATCGAAACATTGGGAGAATGCCATTGCTGACGAACTGTACAATAAGGGTGCGAAAATATCTTCATGACTGTGCATAAGGATTACAATCCTGCCGCACAACGGACTTCGGATACCCGACTGAGACCCAGAAACTTTTGTCCATTAACCAATCAGAATGACGCCGTGCGGAATAAACCTTTTATCCGAAACAGAGCACTATCTGTACTCTTGGAAGAAAGCGCACTCGGATAGTATTCTCCTCCATTTGGGGGTGGAAGATGTATTACAAAAAGAAACTTATTAAGCGAATAACCTCAGAATATACTTTATTTGGTACCGGCCAAAATCAACGGATTTGATTCGAACCACTAGTTACAAAAATGCACAAAATACTCGGGACTGTATTGTGCCCACGATCAACAATATCGTCAATAGAATGACCGGAAATAGAGTGGAACAATGTTGGACGGAGGGGGAAGAACCATGGATAAGGAACGATATGCTGATCGTTGAACACTGAGTAAGTGACCGAGCAAACTGGAGGAGGATGGTGGATTAGAAGTCGTCCGAAAATCGCTGGGTGGCATTCGCTTTCAACTTGTCATCTACCGCGTAGATGTCCATCACACGCAATTGAATCTGTTCGACTATTTCACGAGATAGACTATCGGAGATGGCCTGAAATTGAAGTTAAAGGAGCAGAGTGAATAGAAAAACCGAAAATCCACCGACTGTCAGCTTGGAATTAAGAGACCCCACCCATGCTTTGCATCTTAACTTNTCGATCCCGCTCGATCATTCGTTTCTCTTATCGGTATCTACCCTCTCAAATAAACATTCATAAGAACTCCACTGTACCATATCTTGCTCGAATCTCGACCAACAAGGAACAACTTATAAATAAATCACGTCAATCTTTACTTGAATGAATCAAACTTCGGAGAAATTTTTGTACACAGCAATCTGTTGGATTTGTCGATATTTCTATATATATTCTCCGGTGTGACGACCAGTGTACAATTTTTTACTGAAAAGTAAGTATATTAAGCTTGCAAAGGTTATACAAGTACAAGTAGGCTTCACAAGGAAATCATCAAGCAACTTGTATTACGGTGTGCTCACGGAAAACGGGTGCTCTTAGGTTGAAATTGGCTTTGTTGCGGTGCCCATAGCAGTTTGCATATCCCTGACCTATCAATTTGCCAGTAACAAGCTAAGCGCATGGTTACATAAATTATTCAAACCGGTTGAAGTTTATATTTTTCTATCAAAGAGAGAGGCAACCCCAATTAATGATGTAGCAAACTAGAGACAAAAAGGGTGAAAACCGTGGTATAGCGTCAAACTAATGTTCTGGCCAACAATGCGTCGAGATGTAATTGGATACATCCGTTCTTGTCCCGAGTGCCAACATAATAAATATAAGACGCCATCAACACCACCAATGCAACGAACAAGAACGTCCCCCTATCATCCGCAGGCCAACGGAATGACTGAACCGTTCAACAAAACAATGAAGGAATGGCTCAATAACCATCGCGGTGATTGAGAAGAAAACCTATTGGAAATCCTATTCAACTACAGAACCAAATCTCATTGGAGAACGGAGATACCACCCTACGAAATCATATACGGTAGAGAACGCAGAACGCCTCTGGATGCGCTTCTCGGAAGATCTAGCGAACAACTTTCCACAAAGCAACGAGACAAGCTGGAGAGAGTAGCGGTTCGGAGAACCAGGCAAACCCAGCAGCGCAACAAGGCAAGATACGACAAAGAACACCGATCACAAAAGTGGCAGCCGTTTGTACCGGGACAGCTGGTAAAAGTTTAGAATCAAGGCGGACCCAAAACAACAGGACCGGGGGCCGGAACTTTCAAGCAGAGGTGGATGGGGCCATTCAGTGTCCTGGAGAGGAAGAGAACCAGTTTTCGGATCAATCAAGGACCTCAAGGAAGATGGGCAAATGGTAAAGAATTGGAGCGGTGGTACACCCGTGGCAATCATTTTAAAGGAGTTGCGAGGGTGATGGAAGGTGATACAAAGAGAGGCCCGGCTAGCGAACGAATCAACCAGGTGCGCAGACGTAGCGGCTGGAAGTACATTGCGAGACAATGTCGACTACCACTCGAAACGAACGAATCCACAATTACAGCCCGACTGACAATCCGCATTTAGTCAGAAAGATATCCACCGAACACCACAACATCGAAGCTGTCGATCAACGTATCTCGCGTTACGATTGGGTCAAACCAGTCGGAACGGTACGCGGAAGAAGAGGAAACGTACGTGCCAAGTGCGAACCAAAATCAACAGAATGAGGCATGAATCATTCTGCCGTGCGGTTGAGAATTGATTGTATATAATCGAACGCATACACCAGTTGTTTTTGAATTGGATCAATAAACGTTTTGTCAGTCAACTCGCCTTCGCGTTACACTATGAGTGATTTGTACCCCAGTGCAACTTCGGAAAACACATTTGTGTTTCTGTACACAACACAAAAGAAATAATTTAAAATGGTTTTCTGCGATCCGCACGACGACACATTTGCCTGTCCTGTAAATCGGAAGCATAAATGTCAAGAGCCAGCATTCAAATGCTTACTAACGAACGAAAAGATTGGAGGTATACTGATCAACCAATACTGCGTATATGCATTTCGTCCATCCCCGCGCTCATCAAACAACAGATAGATAGTGTCGATCTATAAAAAGAACGTTTATAGTCGCACAGAAGACTGACTTACGCAGCACGCAAACTATTTAAAGTTTATCGTTATTTGTGGATGATATTCAGTGGTGTTAAGTGCACACAGTCGTGGACGACAGTGTTCGAGGACGAAGAGTTTACCTTCAATCAATAGAGAGATGATCCAGCTGTAAGCGAAACTCAGTAACTGAAACCACATGTGGGCGGTTTACCTGTACCATTTCTGATAGTTGGTTAGGTAGATGAACTTTGAATTAGGTAACGGATTGCTGTCTATCTGTACGACGTCTAAAGCGTTCCCTGGTGAGTTGTCATTAAAACAGCCCGGTTAAAATGTCGTTGGGAATATTCCGCTGAATGCCTCTGGAACAATGTTGAAGCCAGATTCGGGTAACCATCCAAATACTGGATTAACTTAATCGCACACAGTTTTCGTAGACCAGCAAATCTCATTGGGCGGCAATGGCCCAAGTGAGCAGGTTTGACGTAGGTGCAAATCACAACAAACGTGAGTGAAGACGGCATTTCGAACAGAAAAGAAACCAGTTTCTGCTGACCCGATAAAAACGTTCGTTGCACGAATGGTACTTAAGGTGCAACATTATTTCTATTCCCCACAAACGAATCCAAGTTACAGATAGGAAAAAGTTCCAGGGAGACCCAAACTCAACGGTATGATGGAACCAAAACTAAATAAAACAAGGAGATGCAGAGCGTCTGGATGTGAAAATAATTTATTGTGCTTCCTAGAAAGATTATGTGCGAGGTATTATGTCCCTGCTGAATATTGATTTCGAGCACTGGGACAAATCAGATCTCAAAATGAAGAAGCAGATCGGGATTGGCGTAGTATGCACCTTCGGTTTACGGTTTATCCAACTACTAACCACATACGTTCGTGCTGTTGCTACCTGCTAGCTATCCATTTGAATGAAGATTGGGATGTTAGAAGCAGTATCCAAGAGAAAACAGAACATTTAAGTTGCAGAGATTGAGAAGATGCATGGGCATCACTGATGAAAATACTCGGCCAGTTTCTCATCCTCGGTTAGGCTAATCCCGAGGTTTCTATCCAGCAAGGTTAACAGAGACCCCTGGTCACGGTTTTCATATTCTCAAGTTAAGTCATAGTTTTATCATCCCTGACTTGTTCCCATCCACAAATCTGCCCAATTAAGTATGATGATCTATTTGGTGACATCATCATTTTGGTGAGCATGGTATCTATCATCATCCTGTTCCCGTATGTATTTTGAAATTAAGAGGAAATGATACATGGAAGATGCAACAGGGTATATAGGGCCGTACCTGCCACCAAGCCATTTCGGAATGCCGATTTCCCGGGATTTCCACACCGGCAATACGCAGAGCCAAATGCAAAATTGCTGCTGCAATATGCTCCGGGGAGAAATCCAAACAGATAGGGGAATGATAAGAATCGGCCAGGATGGACCATGCCAATCCGGGAAGCCGAGCCAATGCAATGGTGGCTGCGTTCATCGAAGTTGAGCCTGATCCAAGAACAGCACCTCCAGTCGCACCAGGATTACCTCCACCACTCCCACTCAATTCGGTACCGGAAGGTTGGGCAATCCCCTTGCCTACCCAGTGCAGTAGTGAATGTAAATAGTGAACCAGATAGGCATGTGGAAGCGCGGGACGTCGGACGTGGAACGCCAGCAATCGCATAAGAAACAATTCTGTGGACACGAGACTTTCGCGAAGACGATCGTAGTCATCGCCTACTTCGAGAGGTGGCCGACAGGATTTATGCAGTGTACTTTAGAGCATGAATTGAGAAAATGGGACAGAGGTGAAGCTGAACATTTAGCTTTTGTATAAAGGAAATAATCGTGTTAGAAAATTAGTTCAATATATCCATCAAATGAATCATCATAGCTTTTATATCAATTTATTTAGCGTCTTTTTGAACGTGGTGACTGCAAGCACTTCACGCTGATAATCAATGCCAACACGAATGCCACTGCTATCTGTTACATGTCATTATCATTTAATGTTTCCAACCAACTAGTTACATAGTCATTTAGAGCCTAGCACGCAAGACACCCAGTTAACATATTCTTTACCAGCACCACTTTGCATCTAGAAGGTGAGCAGCGCATAGCGACAAAATTAACAGAGCTGACAGAAAGCAACCCATACCGGTACGAAGAGAAGCACTGAATGGACTGCATTAACAGGATTAGATCTTACAAATATAAATGAATGCATTGAAACGATGAAGTAAGCAAAGGAAACACTACGGACAATTGAAACCAGTAACATGGACGAAAATGGAGAACAAATTGCAACGGACTAGAGGCACTCACTGCGCAAAGTGAAATATTAATTTTACTTAGGGTTTAAAACATAACTAAGCTGAATACAGAACACATCAGTTTTACGGTTTACATTAGTAGCGGAATGAAGAGACAGGGGAAGAGCAGCGAGGGAAAACGGAATGGTTCTTATACCCTAGAAATGCACACCAGCTTCCGTTCATTAGCAACAAAAGCAATATGTTATCGTGCAAACGTGTCATTCTTCACCAGTTCATCCGCGAAGTCAAAGTGGATACAAAAAAGCATAGTCCGTCATGATTAGGTATCTTTAAAAAGTATCGGACAGACTGGTAAGTGGCTGTGTACAACAAAACACCACAGCACATGTCTAGATTTGCTATTTTCACATCAAGTGTGCGACCACATTGCCTTCACGAAAAAGATTGGAATGAAACAGTACCACGCGTTAGGCATAGTCATGCTGCAAGAACCATGGTTATGTCCTGATATTACCGATTCTTTGAGTGAATGGGATTTCCATTACATGCACCGTTTGGATCGAATATGTGTACTACGAAATTGTGGTGGTGGTACACCAAATGTTCTTCGTTCAAGTCGACAAAAACGATCCTCACAAACAACGTAAGACGTCTTTCCGTCGAATGTAAACCTATTTTCTTTGTAAATTTTGTTCTATAGTAGCATCAAACACTTATCTACCTCTAATGTACCGGCATTTGTTGATACAGTTATACTTACATTTATTTCTAACCGCACTGAATGCTTGTTTTTATCGTTCGTGATGAGTTTATTGTCGATGTCTACTGATTTTATTGCTTTGCAAAATTCAAACCATCTTGAGCCGTTTGCCGTTCGAAGAGAATGGTAAACTGATCAGCGTACCATAAATGCTGTGCTAAAGATCTACTCAATGTTCAATGTTCTTCAATTAGAGGCAGAGGGTAATTTCCCGTATGAGCCTCAATCACCACAGACTCGAAGATCTCATTCATGATAGATCTGCATACCACATTGTTCGCAGGACGCTGTCGAGCTTCCTCTTGAACATCTTATTATTGACCTCTTCCACTACGTCAAAGAAACATGAAGACACACTAACACCAACATCCAGCAGGAAGATTTTTCATACACTGCCAATCGGCTCATTTAGTATCGCTGAACGAAATCCCCTCTCGTACAAGGTTTGTTCAGTGTCTCGGTCGCGAGTAAACAACTCACTGGTTATTTGACCTTCCGTTTTGATCTCTGCTGCCTAAGACACCCAACATAGATCAGCCGCAGTATTCCTTGTCCCACATTGAAGTACCTCGGAAGAACCAAGGAAAGGGCACACAAAAATCGCGATCGAGCTTTGGTAAAACGGCAAACGGTGCTGATCAAAACCGAAACAGGTTTGTCACTATAACTCTATTTAAAAATCATAATTGTAGGCAAATCTCGTGTGCAATGAAAAAAACTCAGTGGAACAAAAGTTAGACTAATTGGGTCTCGACCTACAGCCGCTGAACTCAACAGCATGTTTGCTACGCCATCTCAAACGGAATCATCTTTCCACTCAGTCGACTATCATGAAATTTAGCAGTTCAATTCTAATCAAATGCGGACATGGCTCAAGCACTTCAATACACAAAAACCTTCCGGTTCTCATGGATTATGTTCTGTGGTAGTCAGGGGATGCGCTCAGCCATTTACTGGTATCCTCAATCGTTGCCTCGAGGACAAAAATCTGCGGATTGTTGAAAACCAGTCCTCAAAAGAAAGTCGGGAAATTTCAGCTCATTGCCTGCTGCAGTGCCGTATTGCTGGAGGCGGGGAGTCAGATTAAAACCAATTAGCTTATCGGAAACCGTGATCCACCTTAGATGCCCAAGCCCACTTCGTAAATCTAGTTTTGTAATCCCTAAACAGGTATGGCGCTGCATTCAGTGTATTCCTCCGACCACAGTAATGGTTTTTTATTATGTCAAAAAGGGCAGACTTCCGTTTCTAACGCGTGCTGCTGAATTGTCCCTCACTCTTTGCTCCAGGATTAATGCACTAGTAGATAAACAACGCAGTCTATCAAAGTAAAACATCTGAATAGGCATGTCACTGCTATCACACATCAATTAACTTTGGACAGCTCTCCACTGTCGTGTTGCCCTGAGAAAGCGATGGTGTTCGAAAGGTAACTGACTGTATTCAATTGCTACACACAACGGATCTGTGAGTGGGAGTGGATGGATGTTTGCGGTACACACCGTACAATAATACTTGCAGAATGAATCTTCTATGAGAATGAAGATTACTAATTTGCAATTGATGTATTAAAAGAGCTAGGTAGCGAACGTTGTCCATCTTCTCTAGTGAGTTTCCAGTCCCGGTGCGGTCATGCAACACCTAACCACCAATTAGGTTATGATAGAGCTTGGAGAAGAGAAGGGGACGAAAGCGTCAGTAACCGAACAAGCATTATTAGGATTAACTAGACTTTGAGTTGTGGTATTAGCCACCGAATCTCTCTTGGACAGATTCCAGAACCTTGGAACAAGGTGACCAACTTACCGATAAAACGCAACAATTACATCTCGTAGGCGTTGGTGTTCCTCTTGAACTTTTCCCGCCAAACTAATGGAAGCCATTGCGATTGTCTGATAACAGGAAAAGGGATGAAAGAGACCGGGATGCAAATATTCACTGGTGACCCATTTAGAACGGTCGTTCTGAGCATGGAGGTGTTTGAAAGCGTTTTTTATTGTGGAAAAGAACCGTAACAGGCTATAAGCGACTGCTGGAAAATTTCGCGATGAAGTGGTTGATAGGTGTACGTCGGTTCGGAATGCGTGTACACAATGCAATCTGGCCATCACTAACCAACTTTGGCAGCATCCAGTTAACTACAAAATCGATTTCATTCTATACTACGACAGTATGTTGTTGTAATTATAAGGTTCATCCGTTTTGTTGCGTATCAAACAGTGGACTGCAGTCGAAAAGGTACGACTGGATCTTTTGCACAGGTAGAAACTTAGTTTTGGTCGCACTAAGGTGGAAATTCATCGTAATGGCAGCATCAATCTAGTAGACAACAGGATACTACTACTTGAAAGCAACAAGGAAAATCTCTCTTTCGCTTATCAATTAAGCTAGTGCGGCCGAGAGGGGATTTTACACAATGCTGAATCAACTAAGAGCATTGCATGTCCCCTACTACTTTGGGGAAATATCACCATGTTTGCGAATAGCTAAAAAATGAACCGTGTTCCGCCCAGAAGAAATGCAACCGACGTCGTACATCGGGATCGCGCAAGCACTCGATAATCATTCGCACCATGAAGACAGTGGATTGTAACCATAACGGTAAAGACTGAAATTCTAATGGGAATTATCTATCTAAGCAACAAAACATATGGGGAAGATCAAATAAATATAAAACGATTAGACCACACTGATGACAAGATGGGCAAATCAAAAACTACCCTGAGCATATCTTGTAACAATTTAATGGAATTTTCTGCCCCTTTTTTCAAAAGTTTTAATCAAAGGTGTTCGACTGTTCCACATTGTAATTCGTTGTATGATAAGGGATATACGGAGTGACAAGAAAAAGAGGCACATTTAATTTGAGGAAGGGTGATCCTTTCAGTTTTTGGTCCTCATATGACCAGCTCTTCCTCATGCCTCCGAGATACTCCAGATAAACAACGGCCATATCTCGGTAACCACTGCATTATGGGTCTAAGCCAGGTTGAGGGCAATAGAAAAGTTTCAAACCGTTTCCAGGAAATAGTATTCTGCTGCACTGGAGTTCTCATTTGGTTGTTCAATATATGTACATTCCCGGGTAAAAGACCAAGTGATGTAAGGCACACCATTTCGCGTTTCGACAATTTTTTTGGGGATATTTAGAGCGCGTATTAAGAGACGGGCGAACGCGCTGAAATCCATGGTGGATCATCTAGGCCTACCCTCGTTCTGCAAAGTCCAGGCTATAGCATCACGGCTGAATCAATATTTGCGCCGACATCTACAGCAAACACCGCACATGGAAGGCTGCTATAGAAGATATCCGTGGAGCTAATTAGTCCTATAACAGAGCATAATTTAGAAAAACAAAAAGAGAGGAACCCAGGTTGTAAGCGAACATGTGTTTTCGGTGAGTTCCTTATCAAGCCAAGATAACAGGAAAGTGTTGTGTTGGGGTCAAGCAATCAAGGTCAAATAATTATAGCAAAGGGGTGGGGACACATTTGTCACTCGTTCTCATATTCAGATAAGAACGGGTTATGTAAGCGTTGATTATTGATTTGGGTCATCGCAACGCTCATGCGAGATGTTATCCCCTTTGGGCCAGGGAAGTGCATGAACAAGTGTTTTAGAGCACACAATTCCGGCTTCAACAAGTGGATGATAATTGCCTCGGCTGTTGCTAGCGTTTTAATTCGAACCGCCTTGGATTTGCGTTGTGGGATGCGATAAATGATGGTGAA